>JAUJYZ010000434.1:0-252500 GCA_033675265.1 Actinostola sp. cb2023 | reverse complement strand
TAATATTATATTTATAAATTAATTTTTAATTGATCCCAGTAATTATAATTACTTGTAAAGCGCTAATGGACTTTACGGAATTAGCGCTATAAAAATAAAACTTATTATTTTATTTATTATTATTATCATGGAATTGATGATGATGGAGGTGATGATGGTGGAGGTGATGATGATTGTGATGATGATGGTGATCATGGAAGTGATGATGATGGAGGTGATGATGGTGGAGGTGATGATGATTGTGATGATGATGGTGATCATGGAAGTGATGATGATGGAGGTGATGATGGTGGTGATGATGATGGTGGTGATGATGATGGAGGTGATGATGGAGGTGGTGGTCAGTGCCGGTGATGATGGTGGTTGTGATGATGATCACTGATGGTGATGATGATGGTGGATGTGGTGATGAAGGCGATGGTTATGATGATGAAGATAATGATGATGAGTAGCGGCGGTGCTTGTGGTCGCTGAATTGTTGTAAGTACACTGGTAGTACGATGGTCGGTATTCGTCGGCAATGGACAGTGGAAGGTGATGATGATGAAATGTTACTCAACATTTAAATACAACTACTTCCACAGGAAACCATCCCTGCTTGGCTACTGGGTCTCGATCAACGTCTCAATGAAAACCAGTTACGTGTAATACGCGCAATAACGGACATAAAACCACCATCTCCACCACTAGTGGTCTTCGGTCCATTTGGAACTGGCAAGACATACACTTTAAACCAAGCCATCTTACATCTGGTAACAAAACAGAACAATCGAGTTCTGGTTTGCACGCACACAAACTCCGCCGCTGACATTCATGTGGAACTGCTCCATGAATACCTTAAAAATCATAACATGAGAGACGCGAGACCTCTTCGAATTTACGACCCCAAGAGAAAAGTATCGACAACATCAGCTGTGTTACGGCAATACGCCCTTATTAAAGACGACTCTTATGTGGTTCCAACACGTCAAGACATCAACAACCATCGTGTCATCGTTACAACGCTAACAGCCGCTGACCTACTCTCGAAACTCGATGTACATCATGGGTATTTTACTCATATTCTAATCGACGAAGCTGCTCAGGCGTGGGAAACGGAAACTCTGATCCCCTTAGCACTAGCAGGACCTAACACAAGGATAGTGTTCACGGGAGATCATATGCAGGTATAGTTCTATGCAGAATGAAGCTAGTCGCGACAACAGTCATTTAATGTTGATAACTTTGCTTTTAGATGAGTCCTGAAGTCTACACAAAGTTTGCCTGCCAATGGGGTCTTCAGAAGTCCCTTCCTGAGCGTCTGTTTGATCACTATGAACAAATGGACAACGATGACAGTCTCTTCAAAGATCAGCATGTGATGTACTTGAAGGAAAACTACCGTAGCAACAAGGATATTCTGCAATTTCCATCAGACATCTGCTACGGCGGGGAAATCGTGGCAATGGGCGATGACGCCAACCCTGCCCACCCTGTTCTTGGGCCGTTGATGTTTTACACTTCCAAAGGTAAAGACGTAAAGCAGCATGACAACACGTACTTGAACGCTGCTGAAGTCTCCGAGGTGGTGAAACGAGTCAAGGAACTGGTCGACACATGGCCAGAATGCTGGGGAACCAAAAACTTGAAAGATATTGCTGTGTTGGCCCCGTACAAATATCAGGTAAACACACAGGGATCCCAGTTGTGTATCCGAGGCTTTGATAAAGGGATTCAAAATATTATTGGGTTCCGTGTATTATTTTAGTGTCGCGCGCGCTCTACCACAGGAAGCCCATCAAATGCGCGTCTCACCTATTCCACATTCTGATTGGCTGCTTTTTCTGTGATAAATATCCATATCATTTGTAAGCCGTCTTGGAGGACAATTCGTAAGCATCTGTCTTGCTTTAGGTTCAAGCAATTCGAGGAGAATTGAGAAAAATGCGGCTTGGAAAGGTGACTGTTGATACAATCCACAATGTTCAAGGTAAGGTTATTCCTCATTATTAACTTATACCCCATTCACACCGAGGCTAAAACACGTTTTAAAGTGGTTTAACTAAACAGGTTTAGAAAATTATCTACAAACGCCATGCAACATTTGGCACAAAGCTGCTGGTAAACTGTCCTTTGTGTTGCATAGTATAAATACCAGATAGTCGGATTCTTGAGAAATTAAAGGCTCTCAGATTATAGAAGCTAGAAAAACCCAGTTTAACTAAACAAGTTTTGGTGTGAATGGGGCATTAGTGAACGTCTTGTGCTTCACCGTACCGTTTTTCTTGTGCTGTAGGAATGGAATTTAGAGCTCTGTTTATCAGCACCGTTCGTACGTGGGAGTCTGTTAAAGATTTACAAGCTTCTCCTGAGGAGCTTTCGTTGGAGTTCCTGTCAGATCCAAAGCTACTCATCACAGCCGTCACTCGTGCCAAGTCCTTGGTGGCAGTTGTTGGAGAACCGATTTCCCTGTGTACTCTTGGAGAGTGTCGAATTCTTTGGTGGGATTTCATTAAAAGATGTGATAGCCTGGGAAATCTACATGGAACAACGATGGTAGATTTATCTGAACAAGTCAACTCTCCTATTATGTACAAGCAGCTCAATCCAGATGCTCCATCTTTTGTCCCAAAAACCGGAGCAAGAGTGGAAAATGAAAAAGTTGTCGAGGTCCAAGAACTACGTGACGACGGACTGGGGGGAGCGTCAGACGCCAAGGATGATCAATCATCGACATGTTCAGGTGATGTTGAAGACGATTATGAAGAAGAAAACACTGATAGCAACGAAGAGTTAAAGATCGATGTTCTACCAAGATATTTCGATAAAATAGTAGAAGCTTTCATCGAGAAGTGCAGGACCACTAGCACTAAAGCCGAAGAAGCTTCAACGTTTGTCGAGGACGAATATCCTTCTATCCTTCGAAGTCTTTTTACTTTAGAAGAAACACAGATCACGCCGTCTAGAAGAGAAAGGAAACCTAACTTTAGGGACTTGAGAGAGTTCAAATCAAGTGATTATGAAATTCGTCGAATAAATGGCCGTGAAGAAATTCGACTGATTGATTTATACAGAGGACTCTCTGAACGAGCGCAGCGTACCTTTGACTGCACCGATTACTCCCAAGAAGATCATCTCACACCCGATGTATTACTGCGCATGATCGAAAGCGATCCATCAAGGTACCGGATTGGTCAGCTTCGTGTTGGTGTTGATAAGTCGAGAACGTCCTACGTTGTGATTCCAGACAAGACGAAGCCTGATATCAAGATTAGGGGTGACGTAAGACAATCGTTTGATCGAGATACGGTTGTCATAGATACAGAGAAAGTACAGGATATCGGGAGCAGCAAGTGTGACTGTATCGTTGGTATGTTATAACATATAACATATTTGATATTTATTGCTTATTTACTTTATTTTATGCCTTCCTTCGAATTCCTTCCTAACTTCCTTCCTTCTTTCCTTTCTTCCTTAGCTTTCTTCCTTCCTTTCTTCCTTCCTTCCTTTCTTCCTTTCTTCCTTTCTTTCTTCCTTTCTTCCTTTCTTCCTTCCTTTCTTCCTTTCTTCCTTCCTTTCTTCCTTTCTTCCTTCCTTTCTTCCTTTCTTCCTTCCTTTCTTCCTTTCTTCCTTCCTTTCTTCCTTCCTTTCTTCCTTCATCCCTGTCTTTCTTTATTTCTTTCATTCCTTCTCTCTCTTATACTTCCCTTTTTACTGCTTGTCGTTTATGCAATGTCTCCTTTTTCGAGAAGATAGACTACCAAACTGGAACAGTGTTTTTTCTTCTTTTCTTTTGCAGGAGTACTAAACCACTTGATCAATCCACGAGAGAGACAATACGTCTGCAGACTGGACGAAAACAATTTCTCACTCATGCTTCCCATCAACAGGTCGGTTGCAAAAATCGCAAATCTAACGGACAAATCCTGTGCAAAAATACCTGTTTACAAGAGACTGATGAACAGGAAGGGGAAGCCTTACAAAGTCAAGAGAATGGTGGATCCCATAGTTGCGAAAAAGAAGAGATTTTTATTTCTTGTTGAGTTTCTTCAGTGGAGACGTGATTGCTATTACCCTCTTGGCATTGTCCTCAGAACCATCTCACAGGGTGAAACTGTCCAAGATTGTATGAGGATAGTTGACGCTGATCATGGAGTAAGACGAGCACTTGGCAGTGGCATCGAAACAGAAGTCAACAAATCCTTTCCAGCTGGTTGGAGAATTCCACAAGCTGAATTGGATAGTCGAATGAAGGTAACAAACGCTTTCACAATTGATCCAGAAGGATCTACAGATCTTGATGATGCTATTTCAATAGAGAAGATGGACAGAGGGAACTTCGTCGAGGTTGGGATCCATATTGCAGATGTTAGCTACTTTGTGAAGCCTGGCAGCAGAGTTGATGAAGATGCCAGACAAAGAGGAATGTCGTATTACCCTGGCAATCCCGACTTGCAGAAGATTCCAATGCTGCCTGGAATACTAAGTGAAAATCACTGCAGCCTGCTGGAAAACAAGGATCGTTTGACTCAGTCAGTTTATGTCATAATGGACAGCAACGGAACCGTCGTGGAACAGCCGAGGACAGAGGGAACAGTCACTTGTTCTCGTTGCCAGCTGACGTACTCTGATGCACAAAAAGTCATTGAGGGCGAAGAGCTTAACAAAGACATTTCCAACGAAGACAAGAGCTTTTTGCAGGATTCAATAGCATTGTTGCATCCTCTTGCGCAGAAACTGCGCAGACAGCGTCTCGGAGCTGTTGACCATTCTCAGCAAAGAGTGGATATCGCAGCACATGAGCTTGTTGAAGAGCTGATGATTCTTGCCAACCGTACAGTTGGAGCCATTCTGCAACGTGATCAACCGGGTACAACTCCTTTGGCCTCGCATCTTGAACCAAAGGTCCATCGTCTGAATCAGTGGGCGAAAAATTATGGTGAATTTGCTAAATATCTTCCTTCCATGATCAAGTACCTTGAAAGTGAAGACATTGAAGATGACGTCCGAGAAATGGTGGATTCCGCGGATAAGAGCATCGACATCCTAGACCCTGTTTGGAAGCAAGTCCTCCATACTGTAACTACTGAAAAATACCACATGTTGGAATTCCTGATTGCTGATCCAAACTGTTCACCACAACTTAGGCTAGCTGATGATCATCTCAGGCGCATCCAAACCAGGGCTGAGTACGTATGCTCGGAAGAAGAGGTCATGCACCATTCGCTAGCTGTAAGCAATTACGTTCGCTTTACCTCACCAATCAGACGGTACATGGATATCGAAATCCATCGTCGTTTGAAAACAGAAGTGAGGGCATTTGACATAGTTGATGTGAAAACGTTCTGCAGGAGATCCACTTTCATAAAGGGCAACTCCAGAGATTTCGAAAGAGCATGCAAACGCATTTCCTTTGCTCATATGTTGAAGGGAAAGAACCAGGGAGTTGCGGTGTATGTTGATGAGCTGGAGGATAATTCCTTCGTGATTCGGCCTAAAGATCCAGAACAAGACCTTCTCTCTAGCAATAGAAGAATTAGCTTTGACGATCTGTCGGTGTTCTCCAAAACAGACCCTGATGAAAATCGTCAAACAAGCCTAACATGGAGAGTAAGAATGTATATCAGCCCTTCCTTGGAGGAGAGTGAGTCAGATCAAAAGATACGACTTCCACAGGACAGAGAAAAGAGAGATGTAAAGAGTCTGCTGCTTTCTGTTGCTCCGTACGATTGCAAAGTTTACAAAGTGCAGGGAGCAAAGTGGATGCAGTTAATAGAAGCAGCCAAGGAATGTGATGAGGATGAAATCAGGCAGCTTATTAAATATATAAGCAATCAAATCCCTGAGGAGTCGACCGTAAGTCGGACATATAACAGCACAGATCGATATGGTGCCCAAAAGTTCAAAGTCGAGCCTTTTGATGACGATGGCCATTACTATGACATCACGATGACACTCAACCAGTTTGACATCGTTCACGTCCAGCTCTTCTCTCGGTTGTCTTTTGCAATCCTCTGCCCTGATGTCCAACTGTTCAAGGTATCGTCAAATTTCAATATTTGCCTGGAGCATCGACGACTACCTCGTACATGTTTTGCAAGAGACCACCACGAACCTGCTTCTAAAGACAGGTATCATTCCATCGATGACTACATTCGCCATTGGAAACCAGTACTTGCAATAGAAATAGCTAATGTGGCGGTTGCCCAGAATGAAGGTTTTGTCCTGAAGTCGCATCGCATCAAGTGGACTTCCAAAGAAGATGAGAAAATCCAAGGGAAGTTTACTCTGAAAGAGTCGTTCTGCTTGTGGCGACAGCTTGAGATGAAATTTGGAGACTTGGCTTGCGTGAGAATCCCGAAATGTGACGATGAATCCGACAGCAGTAACGCGGCGACATCCACTGTGGATATCAAACAAGCAAGAACCATCTGGGTTGGCCATTGTGTCGTACGAGAAGTGGTCAAGGAAAAGGGCATGGAATGGAATGTCACACTCGTTATTAACAACATGTCATCAGACATGCCACAACTGTTTTTAGATGGGAATTGTCATACGTGTGATATGGAAATCATTTATCAAACAGTTCCTTTAAGGTTAGTCAATGCCCCGTTCACACCAAGGCTTAAACATATTTTGATGTGCATAATAAGTAAATGCTTGTCTCATCAACCTGGAATTTATTTTGGAAACAAACCGAGCTCATCTTCAGGGTTATATTTTGAAGTGGTTTAACTAAACAGGTTTAGAAAATTATCTACAAACGCCACGCAACATTTGGCACAAAACTGCTGGTAAAATGTCCTTTGTGTTGCATAGTATAAATACCAGATAGTTTGATTCTTGTGAAATTAGATGCTCTCAGATTATAGAAGCTAGAAAAACCCAGTTTAACTAACACGTTTTGGTGTGAATGTGGCATTAGCTAGGGATTTCTATTGACTCTATTGTACTTTGAGTTGTCTGATTGAATGATATCATTGTTATTTTGTAAGGCGTATGCATATGGCTCTCAATTCCAAATTAGCAAAATCAAGTGACATGGTTCAGTCGATTTGTTGTGGAAATATTCCAGCAGGAGGTATGCATAATGTTGTTATATCGCCATCGTCTTCCTCGTCATTATCATCATCACCACCACCACCATTATCATCATGGTCATCACTACCATTATCGCCATCGTTTTCGTCATTATTATCACCACCACCACCACCACCACCATTATCATCATGGTCATCACCCCCATTATCGCCATCGTCTTCGTCATTATTATCACCACCACCACCACCACTACCATTATCATCATGGTCATCACCACCACACCTTATCATCATCATCATCATCATCATCATCACCCCTTATCATTATCATTTCCATCGTCGAAATCACTGATTCCCATTAATTAATCAGCAAGTATCGTAATTGTGTAACCTTTTCAACGTCAGGTAATTTTGAAATTCCGGATGACAAGCTTTCCCTTGCTGATCACTACAATAAGTCAGCATTCAAACATCTAAACGAGTACCAAGAAACGTCAGTCAGAAAAGCTCTTCGAGGTTCTTTCACCCTCATTCAAGGACCGCCAGGTATGGTTTAATAGCTCTGCTCTTGAATGACACTTTCCTGTACATGATGAGAAAGACGCTAAATTCTTAGAAGAACGAGGGATCTACACTATGCTATGCATAGCACATTTCTGTATTTGATAAAATAAAGTGATGTATGTTCAGGGACGGATCCAGGTTTTTTTAGGAGGGGGTGCACCATCTTTTAGGAGGGGTGCGCCATCTTTTAGGAGGGGGTGCACCATCTTTTAGGAGGGGTGCGCCATCTTTTAGGAGGGGGTGCACCATCTTTTAGGAGGGGGTGGACCATCTTTTAGGAGGGGTGCGCCATCTTTTAGGAGGGGGTGCACCATCTTTTAGGAGGGGTGCGCCATCTTTTAGGAGGGGGTGCACCATCTTTTAGGAGGGGTGCGCCATCTTTTAGGAGGGGGTGCACCATCTTTTAGGAGGGGGTGCACCATCTTTTAGGAGGGGTGCGCCATCTTTTAGGAGGGGGTGCACCATCTTTTAGGAGGGGGTGCACCATCTTTTAGGAGGGGTGCGCCATCTTTTAGGAGGGGGTGCACCATCTTTTAGGAGGGGTGCGCCATCTTTTAGGAGGGGGTGCACCATCTTTTAGGAGGGGTGGACCATCTTTTAGGAGGGGTGCACCATCTTTTAGGAGGGAAGCACCATCTTTTAGGAGGGGTGGACCATCTTTTAGGAGGGGGTGCACCATCTTTTAGGAGGGGGTGCACCATCTTTTAGGAGGGGGTGTACCATCTTTTAGGAGGGGATGCACCATCTTTTAGGAGGTGTTGCACCATTTATGATCAGGACGTACACAAGCGCAAGCACCAATGATGCAGTAGATATCAGCTCATCCAGGGGGTGCGCACCCCCTGCACCCCTCCCCTAGATCCACCCCTGATGTGTTGTTTGCATATTCCATTATTTTGTATTCAAAAGGAACCGGCAAAACCGTTACTGGTGTCCACATTGCGTACTGGTTTGCAAAGCAAAATCTCGAGTTAAAGAAATCTCAGGAACAGGAGAAGGATGCCCCTACAACCGCACCAGAGCGAAACAAGGAGGACGGGGAAAGCGACACGGACAACGATGTCTCGAAAGCTCCTCCACAAGTGCTGTATTGTGGTCCGTCGAACAAGTCCGTCGACGTTGTCACAGGTATCTTATAAGATATTCTACTTGTATAGTCGCTACTCACCACTAGCTCCCCCCTCTTCACCCCCCTCTAACCCACGAGGAAGCCCCCCCCCCCCCCCCCCACGGGGAAAATGGTCCCTTCCCATGGGGGAGGGTGACTAATAATGGAGATAACAATTATAGCTATTCACACTATCACTCTTCAGTAGATTGACGAAGTTTCGCGAACACGGTGTTCCCATAAACAGTTTCAAACTGTAGGAATGATCATGTATTGTTTTGTTCTCTGCCAGACTATCTATTGAGGATCCCTGACATGAAAGACAAGATACTTCGTGTGTACGGTTCTATGATAGAAGAAGCAGAATATCCCATCCCTAACAAGGTCACCCACCTAAAACCACCCACGAGTGACGACGAGCTTAAAGTCCCCGAGGGTCAGCTCAGGGAAATATCGCTACATCACGTGATCAGGGACATCCAATCACCGTACGCGGAAGGACTACGTAGGATGGAACAAGGTTTTAACGAAGCCAAAGAGAAAAAGATCCGACCCAGTGGTAAAGACGTTGAAGAGTACTGCTCTGTAAGCGCTCCCTTTTATTTCAATGACGTCATTTCCTCGTTTCTAGTCTCCCTCGGTCTCCTTTCTTTTACCACAGGAACCCCGTGAAACGATGAAGACGATTTTTTTTTCAAACTCTGACCGACTGTATTTTGTCTGTAGATGATTAAAACAGCAGAGCGTTGGGCAATCGAAGAAACGGGCAAAGAGATCATTCTCTGCACCTGCTCACGATCAGGCAGTGAACTCATCCGAAAAAGATGCAACATTATACAATGTGTTGTGGATGAAAGTGGGATGTGCATGGAACCGGAAGTGCTTGTTCCTATGACGTCATCAAACGCAAGACAAATTGTGCTGATTGGCGATCATAAACAGCTTCAGCCAATTGTAACTGATAGACGGGCGAAGAAACTGGGACTAGCTAAGTCGATGTTTGAACGATTATCGAAGAATGCAGCAATGTTGAGAATACAGTACAGAATGGTATGTAGTAGCCTGGGCCGAGTCCCGTGACTGCAATCACCCCTGTGCGCACACGTGAGAGAGAGGGAGAGAGAGGGAGAGAGAGAGAGGGAGAGAGAGGGAGAGAGAGAGAGAGAGAGAGAGAGAGAGAGAGAGAGAGAGAGAGAGAGAGAGAGAGAGAGAGGGAGAGAGAGGGAGAGAGAGAGAGGGAGAGAGGAGAGGGAGAGAGAGAGAGACAGGGAGAGGCAGGGAGAGGCAGGGAGAGGCAGGGAGAGGGAGGGAGAGGAAGTGAGAGGGAGAGAGAGGGAGAGAGAGGGGGAGGGAGAGAGAGAGAGAGAGAGAGAGAGGTGATATTTTCTAATAGACATCATTATCCTACAAGTTGAACAAGTTTTACGGGTTTACTGTCATTTATATATATTTTTCCCACTAGCATCCGTCAATATGTTGCTTCCCATCCTGGTATTTCTACGAAAACCTACTAATCACGGACGAAAGCGTGACGCTTCGCACGAGAACACCATTTGAGTTTTGGCCTGACGCCAAATGTGGCAACTCTGATTTGCCAGTAGTTTTCTTGCACGTTGAAGGAGAAGAAAAGTCGTCGGTGATATCAACGGCAGACAGTGGCGTCCACTCAAAGTACAACGAAAAGGAAGCAGACAAAGCAGTAAGCATTTCGGTGTCGTAAATACAGAGGCATTTTGCAACTTGTTTCCAATTTTTAGCCAATCTAAGAGAGCAAGGGGTTGCTAAGTTGGCTAGTCCACGCTCTTTGAAGTGAGAGGATATTTATTTGAACATCGCGTAATATCCGCGAAAAGCGCCAAAAACGAGCGCTTTTGAACAGTTTGACTTTCGATTTTCGCTTTGGATTAACACTCTAATTTTATTTTAACTAAGCACAATCTATTAAAAACAAAGTAAATTTTCTGCCTAAAGCTGTTTTAGCGTTGTACAAAGCCATTTTCCTGCTTTTTGTTTCAAATTTGAGGTAATTCAGGGGAAAACATCAGCAATAATAGTAAATATACAGATCTAGCCCATGTGGACAGTTTTCAAATCAAATTTTCACTTTGGATTAACACTCTAATTTCACTTTTACCGGTCAAAAACCATCCCAAATAGCTTGAACTCTTTGCTAAAGCAGTTTTAGCCTTGTACAAAACGTATTCTCCATGCTATTGGTTTTTGGCGCTCAATACGCGCGTTCGTAAAAAATCTTCTCTTAATAACAATGAAATTGGCTGCTTTTCTTCTCAGGTTCAGATTGCTAAATACTTGGTAAACAAACACGATGGAATCAAGAAAACGGATGTAGTGATTCTAACACCGTATCGAGAACAACGTAAACTGATTGCCAAAAAACTCAAGGGTGCTTACGACGATATCAGGGTTACTACGATCATCAAAAGCCAAGGTATGACGCGCGCGCGCGCTCTACCACAGGAAACCCATCAAAAAAGACGCGCGCATACAAATATCTTTAGTAATGTAGTTCGTAATATTATTATTATTACTGTTATTATTATTATATTATTATTATTATTATTACTGTTATTATTATTATATTATTATTATTATTATTACTATTATTATTATTATATTATTATTATTATTATTATATATTATTATTATATTATTATTATTATTATTATTATTACTTTATTATTATAATAATAATAACTTTATTCTTCAAAACAAATTACAAATGAGAGATAGAAAAATAGATAAAAATCCTTATTTACAAAATTTAAAATGATCGCTTGGATTGTTCAATAACAATTAACTAATGATATTAAAATACAAACAATAAATATGAATAATATAATATAAGCAATAATATATATATATATAAAAAAGATAAAAAATAAATAAATAAAGATATAAAAATATTATTTACAGATGGCTCCTACTGTCGTTTCTATATCTAAATCAATGTTTTTAATGTCACAAGGTAATCTCTTAAATGTTCTTGAGCCTCTCAGACACAGCAGCGCAGATCTCAATATTGAGAACGAGAATTATTATTATTATATTATTATTGTTATTATTATTATTATTATTATTATTATTATTATTATTATTATTATTATTATTATTATTATTATTATTTTTTATTAATACTCCAGTTTCGCGTTGTTTAGAGTTGACCGCTATCCTTGACAAGAGACGCATTTGTACAAGCTTAGCCTCGATTCAGAAATCAGTCCGTGCAATAAGCCAGTTCGGATTTTAAGAATAAGGTTCAGTGCGCATGCGATTTTATCCCGATTTTATCACCTTCTTTTGTTAACGTTTGTGTTATTTTTAAATAACAAAAGAAGGTGATATAATCGGGATAAAATCGCATGCGCACTGAACCTTATTCTTAAACTCTGAACTGGCTTATTCAAAAGTGTTTTTTTTTCTTTAGAAGAAGAAGAATACTTTATTTGCACTTTACATAATATTACAAGTTTTTTTGTATCGATAAATAAAATTAAGGAGGAGAATAAAATGATAGTGTAAATTGTAAATAGGTTAAATAGTAAATAAGGTAGAAGTGCTGGAGAGCTTGTTTCTATTGTTTCATGTCAACATTTTTTCGTGTTCTAAGTACAGCGGTTTTACAAAAAGGGACTATTATAAGTAGCCTCAGAAACAATGGTTGGGCTGCCTGTGGTATGATTGATATAATAGATAATAATAATGCGGTCTGTGGCAAATGTTAGAAGACTGGGTTCGAGTGTTTTGATTGGCTGCCAAAGTTACAAGGTTCTCGAGATGTTTGCCCTCGATGAAAGACTAGTGCCGGAAATATCACTTGCATGGACTCGACGTTCTATCCCCATCACGTTGGATAGGCTATACAGTTTTTAAATTGGAGATGATATTGTCAACATCTCAATTGCTCCGCGGGCCCTGTGACGTCATCAGTCAGCAACAACAACAATTCGATCTATAGAATCCAATCATATCTCAATGGTTATTAGTTAGTACCCAGTCTTCTCAATGCTCTTACAATATACACCTATTCCAAAAATCGTTGTCATCGCCGAAAGCAACAAGCACGAAGCTGACGACCGCAAAGAACATTGGGACTTTCTCCTTATTCATTTATACATCCGTAGACATTTTGACAACATGCATTTTCAAATGGCCGAATAGTTCCAAATGATTGCTATTCAACGCTCGTAGGGATAACTTCTCAAATACCACGGATAAATTAATTAATTAGGAGATTCCCAAAGTCCTTTGCGGTCGTCAGCTTCTTGCTTGTTGCTTTCGGCGGGGACAACGATATTTGGAATAGGTGTATAATCATTCATTTATTCATCCAATCATCCATCCATTTATATCCATTCTCATACAGGGAGTGAATGGGATTATGTAATTATATCACTGGTACGTTCTCTTCCAAAGAACGATATCGATCCTGAGCCATCCTGGTCCTGGCTCTCTGAAAACATTGGTTTTATTGCAGACGACCATCAGATCAACGTGGCACTGACACGTGCAAAGAATGGACTCTGCGTTATTGGTACGTATTGGGTTACCTGTGGTATGAACTCCCTTGACACAGCAATCCCATGCCTTCCGATAGTTACATGAAGTAGCCTGTAGCGAACGCGCGCTAATGTAGCTGTGTGATTGAATTTTTCACATAGTTTACAATAATATCAGTAGTGATATTCAAATCTTCGTATAACTACTTTCTCTATTCGACTGTGTAGCTGGTCAGATGATAAACATCCGCTGACCGTCAGCTACGCAGGCTGCTACTACTCAAGCACTAGAGAAAAATAGTTAGTTATTTACTAATTTTTATTTTTCATTGATTATTTTCAGGGAACAAAAACCTACTCTCATTGAACGAAACATGGGGGACTTTGCTTGACCGCTACGAAAGGGAGCATTGTATCGTCGAAGATTACGAATTGCCTGAAACAAGCGAGTAGATTTCGTATGACTGTTAGAAACCATGGCAACGCACAACACGGACTAACGTACTTCAAAACTAGAATGCATCCATATGGATCTAGCTAGCTAACTAGGACAACTATAGCTCACGTCATATATTAGATAATAACTTTAGAATAGCTGGTATATCGTAGAATAGCTGGTATATCGTAGAATTTGTATTTTAATTATTTTAATTGTGCAAAAACGGGTCACGAAAACCCATAAAACATTAATTTTCAATTTTTTTAAATTTTCAAATAGTACATAGTACCAAGTACTTAGTACAAGAGCGTGCGGTGTGCGAATCATATATTTTATCCATCCAAAATTTCTCGTCCAAATTACCTGTCATTTCTTTTTAAAGTATTTATTGGTGATTTCTTATCAATTAAATTGGTTAGTGTTCAATATTTTAGCCGAATTTTTTAAAACTGTAGATATTAAATAATTCATTCAAAATATACCAATCTGCATGCAAATACACAAGTAGGTTTTGCACATCTTTCTCTTCCATTGAAAATAAAATCTATTTTCACCTTCGAACGGCTGAAATCTAGTGTTGCGCCTGCGTTAGCTATGGTTTGCGGTCTCATTCGGAGAATTCAAAGATAATTCTATAAAACAGTCTCCTTTAGTACAACGAGTAACTTCGCATCCGCTGGGTCAATAGAAATGTCATTTCGATCGCGTTTGTTCATAAATGTAGCAAGGAATTGAAGACTTGCGCCCACGATCTCTAACGAGCCAGCGGTGTATAATGAAAAACTATAAGATCCAGTCTTGTCGGCTATAAAACCTGAAGATAAAGAAAGAGCGGCTATCAGTAAACGATGAAGGTAGGTGTGGGGTATACTATTAGTCTGGGGGAGTAATAGGACTGGTGTCCTTTTGCGCCACTACTCGTCAATCATCATCATTACTACCACCATTGCGCTACCATCATTTATAACTATTATTTTTATTATTATTATATTATTATTATCATGATTATGATTATTTTTATTTTATTATTTTTAATATTTTTTTTATTTTTATTTTTTATTTTATTATTACCTGACAACGGAGGCCCAAATGCGTAGGAAAGAGACACAAAAGACACGTATAATCCATATCCGGCACCTCGTCTTTCTAAGGGGAACGAATTCATTACCATATGCATTGTGGGAGTAAATGTCAATCCTTCACCAACGCCGTAGACTACACCATACAGTATAAGCAGGTAGTACTCCTTTAATAGATGGAGTAATAAGTTATCTACTCCTAGAAGATAAGCACCTAATTGGTAGATGTGAGGGAGGGAAATTATTCCAGTATCGCCATACTTTCCAACCACTAGTCGACAAAGAAGCCGGTGAGGATAGTCCAATAGTGAAGTAGATCCAGGATGAACGCTCGCTTTCAATACCAAGATTATCGCAATACTTTGCCTTCGAGAAAATAAAAATATAATCCACATGACAAAATGACACGCAAATGCAAATCACGCAGCAATTTTGCGTACTTCGTATGGCAACCTGCGATGACTTGCGTTCTACTGTACCTTGCTGAAATAACATTTTCATAAAATTTGACGCAAGTTTTCGGCTGTTCGGCCATACAACGACGTCTTGTTGGGCGTCATCCAAAATTTTTTTTTTTTGACGGGTTGCATGAGCCTTATGTCCAGACGGCTCATGAAAATCAGGGTAAAACAGGGTTTGGTGCTGTTTGAATTACCATTATAAATTAATTGTAAAATGTTCAAAGCGATCAACACCGAGTGCGACTCTAGCTTGCTAAGAGTTCTTTATACACCTATTCCAAAAATCGTTGTCCCCGCCGAAAGCAACAAGCAAGAAGCTGACGACCGCAAAGGGCATTGGGACTTTCTTCTTATTCATTTATTCATCCGTAGACATTTTGACAACATGCATTTTCAAATGGCCGAATAGTTCCAAATGATTGCTATTCAACGCTCGTAGGGATAACTTCTCAAGTACCACGGATAAATAAAATTAATTAGGAGATTCCCAAAGTCCTTTGCGGTCGTCAGCTTCTTGTTGCTTTCGGCCTTGACAACGATATTTGGAATAGGTGTATTTTCTTTCGTGCGTCTATAACGCTATGGGCGCATGGACGCGTTTTGACTAATTGATTTATAATATGGCAACCAATAATAGCGTGCAACCCATGGGTAAATAGTTCATAGATATCTTAGCCAATGAGCGCGCGCGTTATATAAGTGATCAAATGTTATTCCAAAGTCAAGATGACGTGTGCGTGTAACCCATGGGTAAATAGTTCATAGATATGCTGCCAATCGGAGCGCGCGTTATATTGTTGCAATATTATAAAGCTTCTTACCATATGAACGAAAGGCATGGTTTGCCCGAGTGATGTAATGGGAACCATTATCGCCGTCAAGACAAACACTTGGTTTTTAAACACAGAGCAATCGATGATATTCTTAAGGCTACAGCTACTTGTAGTCTCATGCTGTCTCTGGCTTTGTCCTGTTGTTTTATGTCCATTTTTCTTGGGATACATTCTACAACCAACCAGGCATGCTGAGAGTGACAGCCCAGCCATGCATAACATTGAGTCTCTCCAGCCTAAAGTTTTGTAAAGAACTTGAACAACCGGGCTCATTACTAATAATGCTGCTCCAGGCCCAACAGAAACTATGGTCCTCGCTTGGAAAATATACTTATCAAAATACTGTGGTATAACCAGTAAGGAGCACAGAAAGATCAGAGAGAGACCCAAGCCAAAAACCAGACCAAATGTAAGAATGAGTACACCACAGTTTGGTGCAAACGATGAAGCAACAAGGCCAATACTACTTAGAAGTCCACCAACAAGAAACGACCAATAGCAACCAAAGTGATCATAAAATCTTCCAGTAATGGGACCAAGTAATCCACTACTCGCTAGAGCCAAGGAACCTGGAATTGCTGTAGAATTGAAAAAGAAAGTTCAATTTTCCAATTTTTCACATCATAGACATTGTGGGGAGGGGTGAGCCTACATTAAGCAATGTAAAGGGTGTGGCTCATCTTACTAGGGGCAGGGGCATTATTAGGACCAGGCGAGGCATTATGGGGGACAGGGGAATTATGAAGGGCAGGAGTATTATAAGGGGCAGAGCCATTATGAAGGGCAGGCCTAGGAGCATTATAAGGTACAGTGCCATTATGAAGGATAGGGCCATTATGAATGGCAGGGACATTATGAAGGGCAGGGCCATTATGAAGGGCAGGGACATTATGAAGGGCAGGAGCATTATGAAGGGCAGGAGCATTGTGAAGGGCAGGGGCATTATAAGGTACAGGGCCATTATGAAGGGCAGGGCCATTATGAAGGGCAGGGGCATTATGAAGGGCAGGGGCATTGTGAAGGGCAAGGGCATTATGAAGGGCAGGGGCATTATGAAGGGCAGGAGCATTATAAGGTACAGGGCCATTATGAAGGGCAGGGCCATTATGAAGGCATGGGCATTATGAAGGGCAGGGGCATTGTGAAGGGCAGGGCCTTTATGAAGGGCAGGGCCATTATGAAGGGCAGGGCCATTATGAAGGGCAGGGCCATTATGAAGGGCAGGGCCATTGTGAAGGGCAGGGGCATTATGAAGGGCAGGGCCATTATGAAGGGCAGGGCCATTGTGAAGGGCAGGGGCATTATGAAGGGCAGGGCCATTATGAAGGGCAGGAGGATTATGAAGGACAGGAGTAGCATAGGGGACAGTACAGGCCGTGCCTTTCAGCACTTCAAGTCCCTTTAGCGCAACCGAGTCCCTTTCGCGCAGTTTTACATACCTCACGCAGTTTGGCGTTTGTGGTGAGAGCGGAAGTGGAAAAAGAGGAAGTGGTGATTGACGTTTGGAAGTGAGGTCAAACTTGAGCAGATTAAAAAAAGGGTTTTGTCAAAATTGAAATCAATCATGAGCGAGGTTCAAAGAACAGGGACGAAATTAAAGAGATATAGTGGGAGCGGTTGGATTGCAATATGGCAGTTCATATTAGAACTTTTGCTGGAGAGCGAAGGGGTGGAGTGGACAGAGAGAGAGTTACGTCACAATACCGTCTTTCTCCATTCTCTCTCTCTCTATTTATTCTATCAGACCAAAGGATTTCTTTAGAAACTCCCAATCTTCCTCCACCGAAGTTGGATCGTCCTCCGAAGTTGGATCAAACCCCAATATCTTCACGATGTCACAATCGAAGCGGAAAACGTACCTCGTCCCTTCTCCATGCACTTTCGACATGATATTCTTTCCTCTGTAATATCGGATCCCACGGGCCAACTTCTCGTAAGTCATGTCAGTAATTGCTTTTGTCTTTCCCCACATCGATGCGATCAACCGTGCATTCAACACCCGGAATTCAAATTTTTCTCTCCTTGTCCACTCGATCACTTTGTCTTTCTTCAACAGAAGATCCAAAACAAATTGCCATAATTGAATAGGCCCGCTTCCCTGATACTTTTCTAAACGGCATGGTCCCCTTGTACGTCTTTTTGTCTTCTCTGTCATCGTTTTATGACCGAACCTTCGACAAACATATCACTTTTGTCACACAAAGCTGATGCTAATTTATTCAAACCCAAATAACTTCTCTACACCATTCCAATTTTCTTCAAACGAAGACAGGTCACACGGATCGAATCCCACCAGCTCTTCAATGTCACAGCCGAAGCGGTACACCATCTCTTCTCCTTCCACTTTCGATATGAGGTTATTTTTGTAATAACCGAGCGCACGGACGAACTTCGGGACTGACATGTAATTTTCTTTTACTTTCTTTCTACTCTCTCCCCACTTCCAAGCCATCACCTCTGGTTGGGTCACCTTGAACTCATATTTCTCTCTCTCTGTCCACTCCACTACTTCGCTCTCGTCTTGCAGAAGTTCCAATACGAACTGCCATATTGCAATCCAACCGCTCCCACTATATCTCTTTAATTTCGTCCCTGTTCTTTGAACCTCGCTCATGATTGATTTCAATTTTGACAAAACCCTTTTTTTAATCTGCTCAAGTTTGACCTCACTCCCAAACGTCAATCACCACTTCCTCTTTTTCCACTTCCGCTCTCACCACAAACGCCAAACTGCGTGAGGTATGTAAAACTGCGCGAAAGGGACTCGGTTGCGCGAAAGGGACTTGAAGTGCTGAAAGGCACGGCCTGTACATTATGACGGGCAGGAGCATTATGAAGGGCAGGAGCATTATGAAGGGCAGAGGCATTGTGAAGGGCAGGAGCATTATAAGGTACAGGACCATTATGAAGGGCAGGGGCATTATGAAGGGCAGGGGCATTGTGAAGGGCAGGAGCATTATGAAGGGCAGGGGCATTATGAAGGGCAGGAGCATTATGAAGGGCAGGGCCATTATGAAGGGCAGGGGCATTATGAAGGGCAGGAGCATTATGAAAGGCAGGAGCATTATGAAGGGCAGGGGCATTATGAAGGGCAGGGGCATTATGAAGGGCAGGGCCATTATGAAGGGCAGGGGCATTATGAAGGGCAGGAGCATTATGAAGGGCAGGGGCATTATGAAGGGCAGGGGCATTATGAAGGGCAGGGGCATTATGAAGGGCAGGGGCATTGTGAAGGGCAGGGGCATTATGAAGGGCAGGAGCATTATGAAGGGCAGGGGCATTATGAAGGGCAGGGCCATTATGAAGGACAGGGCCATTATGAAGGGCAGGGGCATTATGAAGGGCAGGGGCATTATGAAGGACAGGGCCATTATGAAGGGCAGGGCCATTATGAAGGGCAGGGGCATTATGAAGGGCAGGGGCATTATGAAGGGCAGGAGCATTATGAAGGCAGGGGCATTATGAAGGGCAGGAGCATTATGAAGGGCAGGAGCATTATGAAGGGCAGAGGCATTGTGAAGGGCAGGACCATTATAAGGTACAGGACCATTATGAAGGGCAGCGGCATTATGAAGGGCAGGGGCATTATGAAGGGCAGGGGCATTGTGAAGGGCAGGAGCATTATGAAGGGCAGGGGCATTATGAAGGGCAGGAGCATTATGAAGGGCAGGGCCATTATGAAGGGCAGGGCCATTATGAAGGGCAGGGGCATTATGAAGGGCAGGAGCATTATGAAGGGCAGGAGCATTATGAAGGGCAGGGCCATTGTGAAGGGCAGGAGCATTATGAGGGGCAGGGCCATTATGAAGGGCACGTGCATTATGAACTGGCAGGGGCATTATAAGGGGCAGGGCCATTTATGAGGGGCAGGTGCATTATGAACTGGCAGGAGCATTATAAGGGGCAGGACCATTTATGAGGGGCAGGTGCATTATGAACTGGCAGGGGCATTATAAGGAGTAGGGCCATTTATGAGGGGCAGGAGCATTATGAACTGGCAGGGGCATTATAAGGGGCAGGGCCATTTATGAGGGGCAGGTGCATTATGAACTGGCAGGGGCATTATAAGGGGCTGGGCCATTTATGAGGGGCAGGTGCATTATGAACTGGCAGGGGCATTATAAGGGGCAGGACCATTTATGAGGGGCAGGTGCATTATGAACTGGCAGGGGCATTATAAGGAGTAGGGCCATTTATGAGGGGCAGGTGCATTATGAACTGGCAGGGGCATTATAAGGGGCAGGGCCATTTATGAGGGGCAGGTGACAAAGAAGGGATTTTTGGGATTTTAAAATTTAAATATCTAGAATATGAATTACTTTTGATGACTATTATTATTTATTTCTTACTTGGTTTCATATCCTAGTATGCTACTAAACCAGGTCTGGCTTGATATGTAGTTGTGTTTAATATGGAGGCTCCACAAAATTTAAATCAGACACCTAGCTCCCCAAAAACAAGACCCCAAAAATGGCCAACGGCCCAAAATCGTAACCCAAAATCGTGAATTTCAAACCCCAAAAAGTCTTCGCACCTCCCTGTCACTGATACCCCTGAGTACCCCCCCCCCCCCCCAAGGGCCTAGTACCCCCCCCCCCCCCCCCAAGGGCCTATCCCTGCACCTGAACATTCCTAGGATCTTATGATTCTCACCAGTTACTGCTTTTCCAGATTTGAATTCCTTCAAAATAGCTGGAAATAGAATCCCATATGTTGATGAGCAACCATAAACAATAAGACAACTGGATAGAATAACTACACACATGATCCATGAACAAGGGCCATCGGCTCTAGTAAAGTGTGTCCCCCTTGTAGTTATAACAGGCTCAGGAGGTGCTTCTGTTACCATGGAATCTAGTTCAACTATCTGTGAGTTACTGGCGTCCATGTATGTGATCAGCCTCTAGAAATGCTATGAATACAGAGAGATATTCATTCATTGCTGAACAATTCATTTTTTTAATATGTAAAAATATCCATTGACTAAAATACACATAATTTGCATTGCAAACTGACTCAAAGGCGCCAGGGGCGTATAGGCAGGGGGAGGTCACAGTGTGCCTGTGACCCCCCTTCCTCTGGGTCCACTCTTTTTAAAGATTTATATGTTTGAGGAGGGGAAGGGGGAATTTGGTAGTGAACGATATGGAGTGTGACCTCCCAATGGAAAATCCTGGGTACGCCTCTGGCTGCCGAATGATTTCATGATGTATATGCATTTTGTTTCAAATAAAAACGAAAATAACCCCTGAAAGGTTTGGGCGTGGCAACAAATAATCCCCCCTCCCTCCCCCCAAGGGATAACTCTAAACGGGGCCAAATTAACTACGATTTTAGCTCCTAAAAGGTACAATGAGCATCCCCATCACTTGTATATGGAAGTCCCCTTCCCAACAAGCTAGATTTTCATCCAATACATGGATTTCATTCACCGACAGCAGGCGATTGCATGTCATGTTGAGCTTATCGGCCATTTATTTTTTAATTACGCTTTATGGACATGATATAATGAGGGTCACGTAATGTCAAAACTCATAGGACAAACAAATGATTATCATAGATGGAGAGAGCTCGTTGAAATTAGTAAAAATGTGAAGTTTGGAAAAGATCGCTTCACAGATTGCGAAAATATGAATTTTCAAAATCGAAATTTTATATGAAAACCTTTGAAAATTTACGCTTAGAAGCAACTCTTACCTCCAACAAAGGTTTTCATACAGAATTTCGATTTTTGAAAATTCATATCTTCGCAATTTGCGAAGCGATCTTTTCCAAACTTTTTTACTAATTTCAACGAGCTCTCTCCAGCTATGATAATTATTTTTTTGTCCTATGAGTTTTGAAATTACGTGATAAACCCTCAAACCCGCTGCTTTGCATGTGACGTCATGGTGTCCGATAACAACTCCATTCTTCATTTCATTATTATACATTATTATTATTGTTATTTATAACTATTGATTAGGGCTCCTATTGATAACAGTGTATTAACTTATATACACTGAAGGGACAACCCTGTTTAAATAAAGGTTTATTCATTCATTCATTCATTTAATAGATTCTCTTGTTTGTATCACCAACATGGCCGCTGCGTCTTTGTACTTTTAAAATATCTCTAGGGATTGCTTGCAAACCAGCAATATAACGCGCTACATGAAATTTTCTCTTTAATATTTTAGTCACCTCAGCGAGCTCTTCAATTACTCACGCACAATATTTGAACTCTCGACGGGACATCGTAACTCGAGCAACGAGTGGTGTCTAATCAGTTTATCTGTATTTATAAACTACTTAATATAAATATGGCACTGCACATTGAATAAAAGCCGTGACAAACACATCAAACCTACCGAGTAGTAACTGGGCACAACACACGGTCAGTTCTTGAGACCAGATGAACAATCCTAGTCTCCGAGACTAGAACAACCCATGTTTCGTATAAATAGAAAATGAAATGGACCGTGATTTAGTATTGCTTGGGGTCAGCGGTTTTCAGGTGTTGACAGTACGTAATGTTATGTCACGCAACCTAAGTGGTGGACCATTAGAAACCTTGGGGGGAGGGTGGTAAATGTGTTTTAGGGACGTGTGCCACCTATTATCTGTGTTTCTCTGCAGGAATTTTGTTTTGGAGTTGTGTAGCTCTGCAGGATTAGATAGAGCATATTCCAGTTTGCTCGAAGCTGTCTTTTGATACATTCTGCCTTCAGATAGCATGTTGTGCCTGCCTGCAGCTAAAGTTTGTAAATCCCATACAGATCAGTCACTCATATTGTATATATTACTTAATACTCCTGGGTTCCCGAGGATGCTGCTTAGAACAAAGGTCATATTTAAACCTTTTCCACTTGCCACATTTCATACCTCGTGAGATTAACATTGTTTGTTCAAAGTATTTCCACATCAATGCATTTGTTCATGTGTTAACAAGAAACAAGATGCTATACTCTAGGGAATCGTCACACGGTGTGAAATTAAGCAACATTCTATAGGAGAAATGTGAGTGGAAGAAAGGAATGGAGGGAAGAAAGTAAGGGGAAAGGAGGGGAGTGGAAGAAAGAAATGGAGGGAAGAAAGGAGGGGAGTGGAAGAAAGGAATGGAGGGAAAAAGGAGGTGGAAAGGGAGTGGAAGAAAGGAATGGATGGAAGAAAGTAAGGGGAAAGGAGGGGAGTGGAAGAAAGGAATGGATGGAAGAAAGTAAGGGGAAAGGAGGGGAGTGGAAGAAAGAAATGGAGGGAAGAAAGGAGGGGAGTGGAGGAAAAGAGAGGAGGGGAAGAAAGGAGAGGAGGGAGAGAAAGGTTTCCTTTTTAAAATATTATTATTAAATAAATATGATTTCAAGCACAAAACACACTAAGATATTTTGTTGTATTTTTTTATTATACAATTTCAAGGCAGCATTGCCCCTTAGACTCTTGAGGGATACAACATCTGAAAGACAAACAAAACATGTTACTAGTTTGTTACAACAACCTCAGTTATCTCCAATTCCCTTTTATCTCTAGCAAACATGGATACCACAGTTTCTAAAACATTGTCAGTAAAAACACTCATGACCAAAATGGATGATGGGTAGCATTGTTTGTTTACTTGGTCATTCAAGACCCTGACAGTGTCCATGATGTCTTGTGTCAAAGTTTTGATTTTGCACCTGCTAAATTACAGCAGTATTGGTGTTTGGTCAAGGAAGGTTCAAGCCGATGCCAAATCAATCAGATATTCTTCTGACATGACTTTTCGTGTTCACAGATCCCGCTGTAAAACCGCTGTACTTATTGACATCAGACGCATTTGTACAGGGTTAGCCTCGAGTTAGTGTAAATTATTCACAAATATCAACAAGAACACGAAAAAAAAGACATAAAACAATAGAAACATTTTTGAATTGCATGGACTGTTTTCTGAATCGAGGCTAAGCCTGTACAAATGCGTCTTTTGTCAAGGACAGCGGCCATCTCTAAACAACGCGAAATTGGAGTATTGTGCCGTTATCTCAAACCATTATGCTAGTACCCAATATCTTATAATAATAATAATAATCTTTATTTATCCTACAAAATGGATCAGCGAATACAAGTACCAACTGGTATAAACCCATGTATAGCCAAGTATAATAACTTATAATTAAATATAATAACTTATATGATTGTCGTTACTTCCCCCTGTGAGAACACAGTCACATAAGGGACAAGTAAATGTACATACTTCTGAGCTCAGTTCAAGTGTAGATAAACAGCATCAATGCTATAAAGCATTCTAGAATTATGTTTTGCTAACAGTTTCATCACAGCTCAGAACATTGTACCCTGGGAGAACTAGGGGACACAGGGTTCCCAACAGAAGCTGGCAACCTGTGGAATCCAATGTCTATCAAGAAGTGACTGCTTGTTGTAAACTATTATCATTTCTACAGGAACAAACACTTCCTGAAATTTCTGCTTATCACCTGCCTGTTTAACATTTGAAGTTTTATAGCTTACCGAGAACCTCAAGGATAGATTCTCATTCCTTGCAGTCAGGAACACTGTTCCTGGAAATGTGTTTTGTCAAGACATGTGAAATCTAGCACATAAAACTAGACTAGAACTCAATTTCTCCTCACATGATCCCCGAGTATGACCTTCCTTCTTCCTACTGCGACATGACTAGTCTACAGGGTGAGTAGACTTGCTAGTATTATGGACCTTATGCACGAGAAAAATTCTAGGACGGGAACGTGAGGACGACAGCGCATGCACTGACGAATAATGGCTGAAAACGAACGTTGACGTCCGTGACGGCAATCTACGGCGTGAAAACAGGTGAAGTGCTGTCGTAGATTGCCGTCGCGTTCCCGTCCTAGAATTTTCTAGTGCGTAAGGTCCCTATTGTGTTGATTAAGCTACATGTAATTAACTGGCTAAGTGTAGTTGGCTGCTTATTTTGACTTCCTTGATAAACCAAAATTCTCGACATAGTTTACAATACTTCTAACAATACTTGTTTGATACTTACAACTCGGACAGTTGCACCCATAGATTTTGGAGGCAGATTATGTCTGAATTTGGCTTTAATTACTCCACTGTTTCCATGGGACCTGATCACCTTGCCCCAGATTACTCGAAGTTTGGTGGCTTTCTTGTCACCCTTGGTGACCGTTTTAGTCTTAGCACGGTAGACGTATGCAATCCTTTTCCCCATGTAGAATTCTGTGTCTAATTTACTGTCTACACCTTGAATCCTGATGAGCGAAATTGAGGGGTGCTGATTCCTTTGGCCCCTTTTATATCCAAGGACAATACCTTTGGTGTAAAGTCTAAAATAAAAGCTTATGATTAACATTTTGCTGAAGACAACAAACAACGTCTTATAAAAAATAACTACGTACCGAACAGGCTGTGACATGATGTCGTGTCTTCCTTTTAACCTACAAATCACAACATCATTTTAGAATCCTGACTTGGTCGCCATCTTGGATAACTTTATCCAAGAAAAAAAGAACTTATAACAGAAGAAATTACACTAATAATAATGTGAATACGTAGAAATGAAACTGATTTTAATGATGGTATAATGGCGTTGAATATCAACTCCAGACAGCGGAGGATGGAATAAGATTTTAGACACCATATACCTTTCTGATGGCAGAAGGGGTTCAACGAACGAAAGAGGGAGACTGCGCCCCCGCGCACAGATTTACGCAGTCAGCGGTGATACTAGTACCAGTCCTTACTCTACTAAAAACCCTTAGCAACGCACTTGACAACGACTAAATCAAACATGGCAGCCAAAAGAGCAAGAAACTGCTGTTTTTCTTCATGAAAGTTTTGGTTATTTAGAGTTTGAGGTATTTATTCACAATGAATCCAGATCGTAGAGTGCTCTCTTCGAAATCTCCAGCAACTAAATACGAAGTCATGTTGCTAGAGGACGCATCAAACACATTGAAAGATCAGCCTTGTGAACAGAGAATGGCCGTTTGCTTCAGTGTTTTGGACGAGGTAGTGCCATACCTAGGCGTTTATCGTAAGATAATAAGTATGCTAAGAGAGGAGCTTTACTCAGCAGTGTACAGCTCAGACTACACGACACTACCGCCAAAGAAGAACGTAAACAAGACACCCATTGTACAGAGGGTCCCATTCTTTGCACTTGTAAATAGATTATATGAACAAAGAGATAAAACAGCAGACAATCTTCAAGACGAAATATCACGACTGAATGAGGATATAACCATTAAAGAGAAGCATTTAAGGGAATGTAACTCAAATATCGAGGAACTCAAGCAAAAGGTCAAATCCCTTGAGGACCAAGGTTTGATTTGACAATGGAGTTAGAAAACTGTAATCTTGAAAAAATGAAGTTGAATGCAAATTTGGATCAAGAGAAGAGATCCCACGATGCAACTAAAGAGAGATACGAGAAGCGGCTTTCAAACCTGAGAGAGCAACTAAGTAAGAGCGAAGAAATGGTGAAACTGTTTCGTAAGTACAAAGAAGGCTATGATGATTTGGAAGAAGCTTTCAACGACACCACAGTCTTTGCAAAAAGACCTCACAAACAAGTCCCCTTGACTAAAACGTCACAGGTAATTCAAGAGATTGCGACTGCAAAATTACTTGAAGAGCAACTACTGACAATGCAAAATGTCATCATTGAGGAATTTGATCTATTTATTGAAGAAAATCAATCAGTTCCCAGTGAGGTTAACATCTCTGAAGTCCAGACTACAAAATGGGATGATGAAAGTAGAATTATGCAGACCTTCCTAAGGAAACAAGAAGAAATAGAGAAAAGGTTCCAGAAAAGCATTAATGATATTGAAAATGAATTACAATTAATAGACATTCAAAAATCTACCCTTGAAGACAAACTGAAGTCCTTGGAAGAGGAGAAGGTTGAGCCAGAAGATTCCCCCATGGGTGCAGCTGCAAGGAAGCAAGCCACTACCCGAGCATTTCCACCTAAAATTACCACTGATGATGAAGAAGTAGATTTTGTTAAGATTATGGGTACCCCTGGTCATGCCGATCCCTTCATTCCTCACGAACGAGTAATGAGCAAATATGCTGCAATGTTGTATTACTCTTGCAATCATGGGAAAAATTTCCATGAATTCAAAGATGCTAAGTTTTGCCCAAGCTGTGGTGAGACTACACTATTGTGTCCACACAAGGTAATAGAGGAAAAGCTTGTCTCCTTGCCTCATAACTGTACGCACATCAAAGTTACAAGACCTGTAGTCCATATTCTCAAGGAGAAAGAACAAGTGTCTGTTCCAGAAAGTCCAGACATATCAAGAGCAGTGTCAGGTGGTACAGTCACACCTTCATATGGAGATGAATACGTTGTGAAAATGCAACAACACCTTACTACGTCGTACAAGAGGCTGTGGGATGACCTAGCTGCTCGATCATCTGTAACACGTCGAATTCCAAGACCTCTGGCCAAAGACAGGGTCCTGTCAGTCATATGTCAGTTTTATGCTATGTTACTTTGGCAAGATGACTATGCCATGGAAGATGAACAAATAGTGTCTGTGCTTGATACTTTACACACATTTTTCCAAGACAGATATATCATTTCAGATGTTGCTAACCTTGCAGCACATGACTTCCTTTCAGGAGTGGTGAATTACGCCCAGGAAAACCAAACCATTCAGCTGTTTGCCCAAGCAGTATGTGGCAACCTTGACCCTGTTGTCATACGATATGTTCTTCTCATGAATGATTTTATTGACCTGGTCACATGGGAGACTGTAGGTGACGTGAGACCTTTCGCACAGATTGTCTACCCATTCATGCACGAGGAAGATCTTGAACAATTTACAATGGGCTACACGTCATTCAGCGAGAACAAAATCTCCAAGCAGTTAGTATCAGAGTACCTACTGTACATCATCTTGAAGTACCGAGAGCCCAGCTTTCAAGATGCAGAGGTGAAACTACTTCAACAGCCTGGTAACCGACCAGGTTTAATGACTGATATAGAATTCACTGAGGCTATAGACAACGTTTGTCCATTGGCATCTGAACGGCTGAGGCGACGCTTGTTTGCCGAGTCTCTAGCACACATGCAGGAATCTGATGAATGTGTCAATGTCATGCGGCTCTCTCAGATCACAGGGTATCTTGCACTGGCTCAGATTTCTCCAGTTGTGAAAGACTACATTGGACAGAAAATAGAAGAGGCGAGAGACAAGGCAGCAGCAGAAGAGCAAGGTGACCATAAGGAGTCAATAGCTGCAATCAAGAAACAGTTACTGATTGAAGATGCTAAAAGCAAAGCCAACGTATCTGCAAGTATTCCCACCCTGGAAAAGTTGCGAGCTGTGGCTGCACAGAACTCCAAGAGGATAACTGCACGGCAGTTGGATAGAGTTGAAAAGTATCACTATTAGTATGTTGTAGCTGTTGACTGGGTGTGGTTCCTGTATCTAGCAACACATGTATGCAGACTTATACTACACACATTACAGCATACACATGTGCAATGATTATATGTACAAAGTTCTATAGCAAACAAATCATAATTAACATTGTGCTGAAATACACTTTTGAAGAACAGAAACAACCCAATATTTGATTGATGATTTACAGGCATTGTAGAAATAGAAAAGCAGGGCCGTACATAACCCAAAATTCAAGGGGGGCAGTACGTTTATAACAGCAAAAAAGTAATAAAAATAGTACAGTTCTCAGTACTTTTTGGTATCTTTTTTGCCCTGCTAGGGGGGAGGGGGAGCAACTGACCCCCCCCCCCCCCCCCCCCTGCCCCTGTGCTGTGTACGGCCCTGAAAAGACTAAATATTGGACATCACAAGGTAGTTTAAAAAGACATATATCTTGAAGAAAGCAAAATTCCATTGGTTATCACCATCTCCCTGTAGTTATATTATGGCTAGGAAGGTGACAGTTTTGATAAATGTCACCCTCATTAAATAAAGGTAATTCATTCATACTGTCATACATTAGCTTACATTATACATCATACTGTCATACATTAGCTTACATTATACATCATACTGTCATACATTAGCACACATTATACTGTCACATTAGCATACATTATACATCATACTGTCACATTAGCATACATACTGTCATACATTAGCTTACATACGTCATACATTAGCTTACATTATACATCATACTGTCATATATTAGCATACATCATACTGTCATACATTAGCATACATACATACTGTCATACATTAGCTAACATACTGTCATACATTAGCTTACATTATACATCATACTGTCATATATTAGCGTACATTATACTGTCACATTAGCATACATTATACATCATACTGTCATACATTAGCTTACATTATATATTGATTAATACCTTTGCTGTAAACACAATATGCAACAAGATGAAAACAATCAAACTAAATGGGGGGGGGGGGGGGGTGGAAAACAAGAGAAAATGCGCAAAAAAAATACTGGAAAAATGATCGACTCCTGTGAGACTCGAATTCCAGACCTTAATTATTGGCTCCTTGGTTTTGGTCACGGTCCCGCCCCTCCCGTATCAAAGGAAAGACGAAAAAGAAAATTCGAAATAAAAAAAATCATTCTAAGAAGCCGAGACATCGAATCGGCTTACGTAAAGGGTGAAGATTTCGGCCCCGCCCGCGCTATCCCGGTGCTACATAAAACTAGGTCCTAACCAAAAGGTCAGTGAGGGAGGGTACATCCGGCCCCTAAGCCATAACTTCAGATAAACCCTTATTAGACCATTGCTCCATCTTAGTCACTCATATTATATTAAGGTGTGATTTTTGTAGTCTATTCGGCGAAGCTTCATTGATATGCTAATACGTAGTGTAATAGTCCTTAGGGACGTCACGTCACCGTGATTAACAGCCCGCGGGGACAGTGTTAAAATCAATACATAGGTGCATTTATTACAGAGAACTGAAGTGGATGAACGCTTACAAAATGTAGATCTTTATCAATTTTAACCTTCTTTCTTTCTCGTTGCTTGTGCTGTGTTTTATTCCGGCTCTGGCTTTGAGTCTAGCGGCGATCTTAAATCGCGGCTTCCGAAAAGACAGAACTGTGGTTTTATTCTCGTATACTAGGTTGAATGATCCTAGATAAAAATCAGAACTTAGCTTACGGTCAAGCTATCGTTTTAAAATCCTAATGGCCGACCAGATTGCAAATTTTGTTTCCAATTTTCGAAGTCTTTGCATAGATATATTATTGGCTCCTTGATTTTGGTCACGGTCCCACCCCTCCCATATCAAAGGAAACACGAAAAAGAAAACTCGAAATAAGAAAAAGAAATAATGGGACGATTCTCCCGAGACATTCTAAGAAGCTGAGACATCAAATCGACTTACGTAAAGGGTGAAGATTTCGGCCCCCCGCGCTATCCCGATGCTACATAAAACTAGGTCCTAACCAAAAGGCCAGTGAGGGAGGGGATATCCGGCCCCTAAGCCATAACTTCAGATAAACCCTATTAGACCATTGCTCCATCTAGTCGCTTGTTCCCAAGAAATAAAATAATGAAATATTTTAAGATGTTCCCAAAAATGGATGGTTTGGCAAAATGGCCGAACAAACATCTCGTTTGTCGCCAGTTCTTTTTTGTTCACATTGATATGAATTCTCTGAACAGCTGTCCTGTAGGGGAGTTCCAATGTGATACATGATCCTTATTTGATGTACTGGCGGTACCTACATGTATTAGTATTTCAATAAACTGGACACAGTTGCATTCTCGTCTACAAATATGTTATTTACAGCATTATTTCATGTACAAATAAGAAGGCTACATCTATTTAACATTGGCTATCTAGTTAGAGTGCAAGTTAGAAAAGCTTGAAAACTAAATAACTAATTAGTACTAAATAGCACTAATGAAACAATAGAAAACAATAGAGATATCACTATTTAGTACTATTTAAAGTTAGTACTATTTCACGCTTTTCTAAATTGCACTATACCAGATAAAATAAATATACAGAGGCACAGAAATCTATATTCGTAGACAAAGCAGTGGGTGTGGTGGGGTGACGATGAGTAACTATTTTGTATAATAATAATAATAACTATTTAATGAGGATGTAACAGATAAAGCTATGCTTTTTTCCAATCTGGTCCTCATAAATCAGCTCTGATTTGTCATCATTTAAACATCATAGTCATCATCATCATCGTGTTTCCTCTTTTGTGGTGCGATCAAAGGTTTCTGCGCACTGGCAACTGTCTCATCCATGCTTGGCAAAGCAGACACAGTAACGATTGATGCTGGGTTGCCAACTTGTTTGGTAGGTTGTGTCTTACCAGTTGTTATGGCTGGTTTAGTATCAACAGGCGAACCTTTAACAACAGTTTGAACTTTTCTCACCTAAATAAACAATCACATTAGACTTGGATTTCACAGCAATTTACAAAAACAATCACAAAATACATTCTAATGAGTTGCAATTAAATGTTATATGCCTATCATCAGCTTATTCCACTGGTATTTCAGAGAGTACTAGGGGATTGATTATTGTCAAAACTTGAAGTACATGTACTGATTGTGTGGTACAAATATATTTTTTCAGACCCTCCCCTCCCCTGTGACCCCTACCCAGGGGATTTGGAACTGGTTACCAACTATTCTGCCAATATATGGCAGGTTAATGACTATAATGACATGTACTTTGCTAAGAACAATCCCCATGGTCAACTAGGACACACTACTAAGGAGACAGGTCGCAGCGACACAACACGGGGACAGGTCGCAGCAACCTCTTCATGTGACATGCAGGTTTTTTGTAAAATCATTGTCGCCACGACAGAATTTTGTCCCCACGACAGGTCTCATAAATTCAAACTGCTTTGAATTCCTGTGTCGTAGCGACAAAATGAGTGAAAGTGACATGTTTTGGAAGCAATGCTCACGATACAGATATGAAAAGATGTCTATTGATAAGGTTTACCTGAAGAGTTGGTGTAGATGTTGGAGGGCCTGCAGCGGTTGTTAGCAGGACAGGTTTAACTTGAGTAACTTGGTTTGATAAGATTGTCTTGTTAACACTTGTTACGAGTGACTGAGGTGTAGGGGTTGATGCAGGGGTTACTATAGAAACAGATGTAGTAGGAGGTCTAACAATGTGCGCTACAGTGACTGGTTTAATAGTACCACCCACAGACGATGACACTGAGCTTGTTCGACCAATAGGAGAAGGACGGACAGTTGGCTGGAAATCACAGAAAACACTTGTCAATATCCATCAAAAAATGCAACACTGTATTTTGTATTTAAGTACCAACCTTCTTTTGAGCTCTGACTTTATAATTCTTTCCTGTCAGACAATACCTATCAGGCGGAAGCCTTAAACCACTTTTGGGTTGAATTTGAGGCAAAGGAATCCTGTTTTTCTGTCTTGCAATTTCTATAAGAAACTGTTAAATGAAAGTCAATTTAGTCTTCAAGTTCACCATACATTTATTAGTATCATACTTACATCTCTGGGGGGAGGACTAGTGTAGGAATGGTCTAGGCATGATTTATTAGTATCATACTTACATCTCTGGGGGGAGGACTAGTGTAGGAATGGTCTAGGCATGATTTATTAGTATCATACTTACATCTCTGGGGGGAGGACTAGTGTAGGAATGGTCTAGGCGTGATTTATTAGTATCATACTTACATCTCTGGGGGGAGGACTAGTGTAGGAATGGTCTAGGCGTGATTTATTAGTGTCATACTTACATCTCTGGGGGGAGGACTAGTGTAGGAATGGTCTAGGCGTGATTTATTAGTGTCATACTTACATCTCTGGGGGAGGACTAGTGTAGGAATGGTCTAGGCATGATTTATTAGTGTCATACTTACATCTCTGGGGGGAGGACTAGTGTAGGAATGGTCTAGGCGTGATTTATTAGTTATCATACTTACATCTCTGGGGGGAGGACTAGTGTAGGAATGGTCTAGGCGTGATTTATTAGTGTCATACTTACATCTCTGGGGGGAGGACTAGTGTAGGAATGGTCTAGGCGTGATTTATTAGTGTCATACTTACATCTCTGGGGGGAGGACTAGTGTAGGAATGGTCTAGGCATGATTTATTAGTGTCATACTTACATCTCTGGGGGGAGGACTAGTGTAGGAATGGTCTAGGCGTGATTTATTAGTTATCATACTTACATCTCTGGGGGGAGGACTAGTGTAGGAATGGTCTAGGCGTGATTTATTAGTATCATACTTACATCTCTTGGGGGAGGACTAGTGTAGGAATGGTCTAGGCGTGATTTATTAGTATCATACTTACATCTCTGGGGGGAGGACTAGTGTAGGAATGGTCTAGGCGTGATTTATTAGTTATCATACTTACATCTCTGGGGGGAGGACTAGTGTAGGAATGGTCTAGGCGTGATTTATTAGTATCATACTTACATCTCTGGGGGGAGGACTAGTGTAGGAATGGTCTAGGCATGATTTATTAGTATCATACTTACATCTCTGGGGGGAGGACTAGTGTAGGAATGGTCTAGGCGTGATTTATTAGTATCATACTTACATCTCTGGGGGGAGGACTAGTGTAGGAATGGTCTAGGCGTGATTGAATGGCAAGTTGAACATCATCAGCGTCTATTTCTTTTTTGCCGGCGTGCGATGAATAAACTTTAGCATCATCCAAAACTGTTGTCATATAACCTAATGAAGGTAAGTAATAGAAAGAATAAACTCTACATCATCTTCGTTTGCTTTTCAAACCCAGACACAACAGTACAGGCAACACTCGAGTGACTTTATACTTACGATACGTGAACTCCAGCATTTGATTGACCACCCGAGGTTCATAATCACTAATACCCATTTCTCTCAAGATCGCCGACATAACCAATGCATCTTTAGGAGTACTCCTGGCAGCCGGTTTGTTGCTTTCAGTTGTGCTTGTTGTCGCTCCATTTAACTGACTGGCCGCCATTTTGAAAACTAACATAACCGCTGACGCAGATATACTGCAGGCCTGGATTACCCATAGCGCATTGCGAGTTTAGTATTTCCAAAATGGCGGCTCAATCGAATGGAAGGACAACGAAAGATATTGTGAACGAGATCTTAGATGACTACGAGAAACTAACTCGGTATGGAATGAGTATTGGATTTACAATTTCATATTTGACATGCAGGTCGTGTTGCACTGAGATATAACTACAGCGATGTGCGGTAAATATTGTCTGTCATGTTGTTATTTATTTGTAGACAGCTCTTTGAAAGCCTGTCTGCGACTTCTCTGTATCGTGGAGCGAAGAACGATGCCTCTGCAAGCGATGCAGCTAAGGTAAACTCTGGCTAAATACAATTTATTGCCCAACAACACGAACCACTTCATTGATTTAGTTCCATATTTACATTGTAGACCATGTGAACGTCGTTTGTTTATTTGTACTGTACTTTTTTTAGGTTGTAAATCAACTAACTGAGAAGGATAAAGAACTTCAAGCAGCGATTAAAATTGGTGGGTTTGTTACACATTGATTTCGCCATTTCTATTGTCTTGTTTGTCTGTCTTGCATACTTTCTTTAGTTCCTCTATTTCTGTCAATTTGACTCATCCATTCATTCCCGGATTCATTTAGTCAGTCAGTCAGTTCCTATACATGTGTACCTAACTGTCTACCATTCTGCATCTGTCTGTCTGTCTGTCTGTCATTCAGTTTGTCTGTCTGTCTGTTGGTCTATCCACCTGTTTGTCATTCTGTATCTGTCTGTCTGTCTGTCTGTCATTCTATCTGTCTGTCTGTCTGTCTGTCATTATGTATCTGTCCGTCTGTCCATCTGTCTGTCTATCCACCTGTTTGTCATTATGTATCTGTCTGTCTGTCCGTCATTCTATTTGTCTGTCTGTCTGTCATTATGTATCTGTCCGTCTGTCCATCTGTCTGTCTATCCGCCTGTTTGTCATTATGTATCTGTCTGTCTGTTCATCTGTCTGTCTGTCTATCCACCTGTTTGTCATTCTGTATCTGTCTGTCTGTCATTCTGTCTGTCCATCTGTCTGTCGATCCGCCTGTATCTGTCTGTCTGTCCATCTGTCTGTCTGTCTGTCTATCCACCTGTTTGTCATTCTGTATCTGTCTGACTGTCATTCTGTGTGTCTGTCCATCTGTCTGTCTATCCACCTGTTTGTCATTCTGTATCTGTCTGTCTGTCGTTCTGTCTGTCCATCTGTCTGTCTATCCACCTGTTTGTCATTCTGTATCTGTCTGTCTGTCTGTCCATCTGTCTGTCTATCCACCTGTATCTGTCTGTCTGTCCATCTGTCTGTCTGTCTATCCACCTGTTGTGTTTGTCATTCTGTATCTGTCTGTCTGTCGTTCTGTCTGTCTGTCGTTCTGTCTGTCTGTCCATCTGTCTGTCTATCCACCTGTTTGTCATTCTGTATCTGTCTGTCTGTCATTCTGTCTGTCCATCTGTCTGTCTATCCACCTGTTTGTCATTCTGTATCTGTCTGTCTGTCGTTCTGTCTGTCTGTCCATCTGTCTGTCTATCCACCTGTTTGTCATTCTGTATCTGTCTGTCTGTCGTTCTGTCTGTCTGTCCATCTCTCTGTCTATCCACCTGTTTGTCATTCTGTATCTGTCTGTCTGTCATTCTGTCTGTCCATCTGTCTGTCTGTCTATCCACCTGTTTGTCATTCTGTATCTGTCTGTCTGTCATTCTGTCTGTCCGTCTGTCTGTCTGTCTATCCACTTGTTTGTCATTCTGTATCTGTCTGTCTGTCATTATGTCTGTCCATCTGTCTGTCTATCCACCTGTTTGTCATTCTGTATCTGTCTGTCTGTCATTATGTCTGCCCATCTGTCTGTCTATCCACTTGTTTGTCATTCTGTATCTGTCTGTCTGTCATTCTGTCTGTCCATCTGTCTGTCTGTCTATCCACCTGTTTGTCATTCTGTATCTGTCTGTCTGTCATTCTGTCTGTCCATCTGTCTGTCTGTCTGTCTATCCACCTGTTTGTCATTCTGTATCTGTCTGTCTGTCATTCTGTCTGTCCATCTGTCTGTCTGTCTATCCACCTGTTTGTCATTCTGTATCTCTCTGTCTGTCATTCTGTCTGCTATAAATCTTGTTGAAAGATGTTAAAATCATTGACAGCTAAAGAGCAAATGGAATGTCAGAAACTAATCCAAGCTGCCAAAGACAATGTATACAAAAAAGATCAGGAAATTTTGAGACTAGAAAACAACTTACAAGAAGCTGAACAAATCTTGGTAAGAACATTGGTCTAATAATACATAACATTGTAGAATACAAATGTAGGGAGTTGGGGGAGGGGGGCACAAGGAAGGAGAGAACTTTAGCTAGAACTTTATCCTTCTGACATTTTCTTCACCCCCTCCCCCACAACCCCATTCAGTGACCCTGGGATTCCAAAGTTGGTAAGAATCCTGGAATCTCTTTAGATTTGCATGAGTAAGAGCTGTAGTTCATTTAGAGATAACAAGACACTGGGTGTTCAATCACACCAGGGCCGTACATAACCCACAATTCAAGGGGAGCAGTACGTATTTAACAGCAAAAAATAACTAAAAGTAGTACAGTTCTCAGTACTTTTTGGTATCTTTTTCGCCTTGCTAGGGTGTTGAAGGTGGTGCTGGAATGAATATCAAACAAGACAATATATTTTAATATATTTAAAACACACCAACTAGGGAATTATATTAATATTGTGAACATTATCTACAATATTGTTTCTTCTGTGTTTAGTCACAAGCAATGTTTCAAGCCAAGCAGAAGTTAACAGCAATTGAACAAGCAAATAAAGGTTAACTAATGTTGATGTACAATGACAATATGTTTTATATTTGAAGGAGCCATGCCATTGTAAGCGACTTTTGTAATTTGACTAGAGTTTTGTTCTACTTATAGGGTCTGTGTCTTCTGAAGAACTTATCAAGTACGCTCACAAGATAAGCAGCAGCAATGCAGTTGAAGCACCAACAACATGGATGCCAGGTAGTTTTACTGAATGTCTTGTGCCACAGACAGGCATCAGGTTGACGTATAGCAATCTTGTTGTTCATGTTGTTAATGCTCCTTGGTGATCCATGATTAAACAAGGCATTCTATTTCATTCTATTCTAATTCTATTCTTGATTACAGTGCGACACTCAAAAAGCTTTGTGACTACTCTACATTACTACTCTACATGTATTTGCATACTTCTCTAGCCATTCGGCAAAGTCCATTGGGTCACTAGCTGTATAGTGTACTGGGTCTCATTCAGAAGTATGCAAGTATATTTGAGGTGGTCACACATCACACTGTCACTAATGATGCCAATATTGGTATATTTAATAATTGACTGTGTGATACTTATCAATAACTCTTATTGATTTGCTGGGTGTGGTCCATAGGTGATCCAAGACGACCTTACCCTTTAGACATTGAGATGAGGTCAGGACTGCTGGGTTCTAGGCTTGGTGAAGGGACAAGTATGGGTGAAGGTTTGGCCACTGGAGCAGAAAATACAACATCTTCAGCAGTTCCATTGTCCAATGGTAAGACTTGATGGAATTTACAGACCTTTGAATTTAGCCTCAATTCAGTAAATTATTCACAAATACCAGCAAGAATGCAAAAATATGTTGACATTGGACAATAGAAATTATTCTCTGGATTGAGGCTAAGCCTGAGCAAATGAGTCTTTTGTCAAGGAGTATAGTGGTGCTTAAACAACTAGAAACTGGAGTATTCGTTGAGTCTCATTTTTCTTTTTAATTTTTGAAGTAAAGCAACGATTGCTAGCATTGTCTCATTAAGCAAATATGGACTAGAAATGTTGGGTCCTAGTTTACTGTCCAATCAGTAGAGGGACACTGTCTGACTAATCTTTGTGCTTTGTATGATGTCAGATGGTGTCACGAATGGCCAGCCATCAGTTGGACTATCTTGGCAGTCACATTTTCATGGAATGCCAAACACGGCTGAGGTTAGTGTAAAAAGCCTGCTTTATGGTGTAATCTTTCTCAATCATATTGGAGTATATATCAGTCCAGCTATGGGATAATCAGACTGCAAAATAGTCCACCCTACTTATTCTAGAGAAACCCAGTTGAGCCGGAGTTCCAGTTCAAATATGAGCAGCAAGAAAGAGAGACTCAAGGGGAGTGAGGCTCTGCATCTCCCATTCTTGTCTCCTTCCCCTCTCATTTTCCACAGCTCTAAAAGATAAGCTGAAAGATTATGCATGCATGCATCTTTTATATGGGCTTCCTGTGGTACTCAATATTATCGCGTGCACTCTACCACAGGAATCCCATCGAAAAGATGCGCGCATAATTCAGAAGACATAGTTGGGCTGCCTGTGCTTTTTCAGTCCCTGCAGTGATAAAATGTTGGTATAACAGAAAATATAGCAAGACATGTTTATCCATTGTATCCTAGCAACAAGACCCAAGCAATAATATCATTGGAGCAGCAAATGGGCGACCAGATCACGTGACCACAGTAGAGGAAGTGGAATTCATGTCGTCGTCATCCTCTTCTTCATCGAGCGAAAGTCCTTGAAGTATTCTTAGTTGTAAATAAATGGTTTATTCAAAAGCGTCTTTATTAGTAATCTCCTACTATTTTTGATTTCGCTTGGTTCTCTGAGCCAGTCATGGGGCGCTTTCCATTTCTCCCGGCGTTGATTTGATTAACGGGACGAACCAGGTCGTTCTGGATGGGTCTGAATATCTAGACCTGGGGTGCTTACCATTTACTCGGAAAAACCGGAAATCCCGGTTGGAAAAACAAATGGTATGTGTCATTCCGATCGGAAAGTTTCGGAAAACTCGGTCTAGCGATTGCACCCACTTTTCCCGCTCTTTTCGTTTTTTTCCGTAGACGCGTGTACCATTCCGATCGGAATGACACTTTTTTTTTTCAAACCGGAATTTTTTTCGGTTTTTCCGAGTAAATGGTAATCACGTCGTTTTTGTGTGAGTGGGAAGTAGTTACGGCACAGGCAGCCCAACCATTCCTTTTGCGAGGCTACTAAATAATTCAATAAAATGATATTTGCGTCTCTTTTTGATGTGTTTCCTGTGGTAGAGCGCAAGCGCGCGCAATATATATACGTAGATATGTTGGGTTCCCTGTGTTGAGTACCGTATAATATTGGGCTCCCTGTGCGCATCCCGCGCGTCCCGCAGTACATGTGTAAATATACACATTGCTGCGGGCGCGTCCCGCAGGGCGTACACAGGGATCCCAACATAATACATGTTTTATGCACAGGGAACCCAACCTTACGTATTGCGCGCGCGCGCTCTACCACAGGAAACCCATCAAAAAAAGACGCAAATAACATTTTTATTGAATTATTTAGTAGCCTCAAAAGGAATGGTTGGGCTGCCTGTGGTTACGGTTCGTACCGTGCGGTGACCGTGCCGTGTTCAAGCATTCTGATTGGTTGAGCAATGATTTTGCGCGCTGTGAATAGAATGTCCTCGATTCCGTACCGTGACCGTAACTCCGTAATGGTTCCGTAATGTAGGTTTCCCACTCATACAAAAACCACTCTATATTATTATAATCAGCAGGCAGACCGGTTAGTCGTGGATGAAAATGGACTGGGCACGAACAGCTTGAAACGTGGCCCGCCGAATCGTCATGGAGAGATGTCAGTTGCGGCTGACTTGTGGTTTGTGAATCTACCCACTGCTAGGAACCCACGGTAACCTACTGACTGCCAAAAGTCATTCTTGACTGGTATTGTTTCACACGGAGTGGGAAGATGTTTAAAAAAAGCTTGTTAAGGCGCGCTTGGCTCGATACATCGACCCGGCCATCGAGAAGGCCTTGTAGCCATATAAACTGATAGGGACTAGTTAGGCTTAGTCACAAATATCACGTAATATCGTCTAAATATCTTTCCGGAAATTCTCAAAAAATCTTCTATATATCACCTTTTTTTTTCTAAATATCTCGAAAATATGTCTAAATATCTCGATAACAATTGGTTCCATAGGTAGTTATTATATACACTAATTATACAACCTAATACAGCCATATTGATTGCATTTGGAGAATTGAAATTTGAAAACACAACAACACTAAGAGCCGGTTATGGGATGCATTATTTATGTTAGTATTTATTTTGTTTACTTGATTCAGAAAGGAAACCGCTGGTGACTAAAATGTTGTGGGCACTAATTCAAGAAAAACAGCCTCAGAAAATGTTAAAATCTTTATGAAAATCAAAATGAAATCCTAAATTTCTCAAAAAATACATTTTTTTCTAAATATCTCGAATATTTCTAAATATCCCGGAAGCTTCTAAATATCTAAAAAAATATCGGGATATTTGTGGCTAAGCCTAGGACTTGAAGTTAAAAAGTTGTAGAGACTGCGTCGGTGTACGTACATTGTATCAATCAAACAAATGTGTTGAATGAAACTAACGCCGTGTAAAAAAGCACTAAGTTTACTGACGTCAGAGCCATGTATTACAGGTAGATGGTGTGTGTTTGGTTTATAGTATTTAAATTAAACATACATTTTCCTATTTTAGCTCGAGACACGTACTATATTAAAATCTAAAAGGGCTCGGACTGGTAGATCACTTTGTTTAGAGCAGATAACCGAACGTTTTAAACAAAACTCCGTTAAAGAGACTGATGTCTCTTGACGCAGTGCTTTGATACACATGGACAGACCACGTATGACCTGAAAACCTGAAAACCTCTTGTATGGTCTTACCTGGCGCCATGCTCGAGAATCCATCGGTGCTCGGACGGCGTGGGCTCGGATGAAAACATCTCTGGCGGGGCGATTTCCGAGCCCACGCCGAAGAGCACCGATGGATTCTCGAGCATGACCTGGCGCGAGTTACTCTAGAGACCCGAAAACGTCCCGCGGGCTCGAACAATCATCGGTAGAAATGAAGCAAAGTGATGAGTTTTCGCCGGGTGTACGAACAAACGTTTTATGGTCTTCAAAGATTATCACATTTTAATTTACAAGTTTTTTTCCTTAGCTTTGCGGGCTGGAATGGAAGGCGTGGAGCTAGTAAGCCGGCTTTATGACGGCACCGCACTACGATACCACGTGGAAACGCGTAGACATATAAATAAAACAAATTTAATGTGCTCTGCACTAAGAAGTGAAAAGCTATAAAAATACTATTTATACATATAAATGAATAAAGAAGAAATAACCCCACGTTAAAACTGAGCCCCAGGTGGCCGGAAACGTGCGGTCGTGGGTTCGTTTCCCACCTGGGGCTCAGATGTTTCTGTAGTGGTTGAAGTGTGTTGTATTAAACGTGGGGTTATTTCTTCAGCTATTAAAGCAATCTGAATGCCTCAGTGGTACTGCATGTCATCTAGCAGCAGTTTCATCAGTCACTGAGAGTTCTAAGCGCTCTATTCCTCCCTTTATTCACCTTTGTTCCCTTTTATATGGCTTGCGACGCTTTCAGCTGGTATAGGAAGCAGAACAGATTCGGTTTATTTTAACTTAGCTTTGGTTGATAAGGTCACTGTAAGAGCATCGAGACTGTATGATGAGTCCAAATATATTATTACTCGGTTGGCTGCCTGTGGCACGCCGAATTGAAAAATAGGCTATCTTTTTTCTATTATATACATACATATACTTTATTTTACGTGGGTGTCAAATTCAGTAAAGTATAGTAAAACTGGTTTCCAATTTGGCCCACAACAAATAATGATATAGAAAAAATTACAATATTTGAGAAATATGGCCACAAATCGCCAACCAAGGCAAATGCGTGCCGCTGAGGAAACCGAAGGCTCATTGCTGAAGCCCGCTGAGTGAACGCTTATAGAGCGTCGTGTTATTATAACCCAGTGGTTGTCTCGATGTTTCCATGGATGTTTTGGTTGTTTATATGACTTAATGTCGTACCAGGGAAACCACACCACGCTCACTAGCAAACACATCATTAACCGCATTGATGAATGAAAACTCTCAAGAACTACAAATATTTTTTATTTAGCCATCAAGTCAGGACAACAGACACGACTGAACAAGTCTTGTAACGTTGAGTTGTACGATGACATCACGCGGACTGCTCAGTAAGATCGACGTGTGCTCTCGACGGTGGTCGATACATTTGTTGAGAAAGCCGCCGGAAATAATAAAACTTTCATGTTCGCTTCAGCTCCAAAAGACGTCAGTGCATTTCTCTATAGCTACAATACAATACAATACAATACAATACAATAACTTCTATTTAAAACCTGTCAGTTGTAAGAGACGAAGTTAAAAGAGAAGACCTGTTATAAAGGGTAGAAATTCGTATCGGATCCAGCACCTGTATAACTGGTTCCGTCATAAACCGACGAAAAATGACTGAATCTTGCCGGGATTCTGCGAAAAGTTTCGATAACTTTGCTCGACTGTTTTTTTTTCGACGAAGAAATTTTGCTGTAGAAATATAATTTGAAATGTCGGATCCACGTGCCAAGAGCGTGTGGGCTGAATGGAAATTAAAACTAGTTCTACTAGAATTTATGACGAGTAAGCAAAAAAAACCTAATCGATTAGACTCCCACGCTTAGTGACTCGCCCACGCTCAACCTAAATAAAACAACGTGATTGGTCCGTGCGAGGCTTCACTTTAAATATGACAGAACAGTTGGTCAGCAGAAGACAAGGTTTTTTGAGACGTTGTTTGAGAAATCCTCGAAGAACAGATAGAGAATAATGGTTTGAGGTGTCATGAAAGGTAAGATCATATACCAAGACTTCGGATCAAAAATAACATTGAAAACAGAAAAATTACTCTTATTCCTAAATTCATATTTGTGTCCTCGTGGCCCAATATCATGTATATAACACTTGCTCACAAACTAGTTATATTTTAATTGTAAAATAGAAAAATAGGAAAAGCCATCGGTAAATGTAATACCTTGGATGTCACAGTCATAGCCACTCAATCGTTGAGGAGAAAATACATAGAAGAGATACAAGAATTGATGATTTCATTTCCTTCGTTCAAATTCCATTTTATATGTATTATCGTCAAGTGAAGCAGTTATTTACTCACAGTTTTTCGCCTCAAGTAAGCTTCGTCCAGTTTTGTATAATTAATAGACGGAAAAGGATCACCATGTTTAGAGTATGAGATATAGAAAACTAACTATATATAGAAAATGGGATGGTTCAAACATGTTTTTTCTGACTCTCGTTCATTTAGTTTTTGTTAGTGAGTCGGCTGACTCATCACGCCAAGTCAGTGAGCTCACACTTGGTAACTGATGACTTCACACGATTTGTGGCCAAGTAATTCACTCAATGGATATACCTATTAACTACACTATCTATTTATATATCGAAGCTTTTATAATTATTTGAATTTAGTACTACTTTCATGAAAAACATCGATACCTGTTTTACTTCCGGTCAGACTGACAAAGACACTTTTTTGGCGATGTGTTTCGACTTCTTTCTCTTCTCAAACGATCACGGAAGACTTGTGAATTTATGACATATTTTGTTGCTTATTTAAATCCATTTAGCTTGATATTGAAGCTACTGCTAATATTAAAGTCGGTGTGCATTCGGGGAGATGTCGACGGTGTGCGTTCGGGGAGATGTCGACGGTGCGCGTTCGGGGAGATGTCGACGGACGTGTGCGTTCGGGGAGATGTCGACGGTGTGCGTTCGGGGAGATGTCGACGGTGTGCGTTCGGGGAGATGTCGACGGTGTGTGTTCGGGGAGATGTCGGGTGGTGCTGAATCAGTCTACAGGTTTGTATCGGCTGACAATCGGCTGTCGGAAGCTAGACGGATATGTTTTCATTAATAATAATGTTAATAATAATTTATAATATAATATAAATTCATTGTATCCGTTTCCTTACTAAATTACATTGTAAAGGTTTACATTTTATCTAACTGATAGTCTCGACTCTCGAAAACTTCTTACATTGAATAATTTTGAAAATGAATTCAACTGAATTGAGATGAATATGAACAGACTATAGACTGCCTGACCACAAGTATATTATACGCTTAGCTCATCAGAGCAAACCCTCACATATGGTCTTTATATCATTCATGGACAACAAAAAGGATCCTATTTAAAGACCTGTAAATGTTATTATTGCTGTATTTGTATACCCACTTAAAATAAAGATTATTATTATAATTATTATTTCTACACAGAGATGTTGATTAGGTGGTTTTCTAGGTGGGGCCTATGGGGTTCCTAGTGGGGTCCTAGGCAAATTAAGGCCAACCTATGCACCACGTCCTGAACTCCAAGGCTTCAGTGTAACTGTCACAGTATGACAAACTCAGTTACTGACCGCAGTGACTGACTGACTGACTGACCGCAGACTGACTGACTGACTGACTGACTGACCGCAGTGACTGACTGACTGACTGACCGCAGTGACTGACTGACTGACTGACCGCAGTGACTGACTGACTGACTGTAGTGACTGACTGACTGACTGACTGACTGACCGCAGTGACTGACTGACTGACTGACCGCAGTGACTGACTGACTGACCGCAGTGACTGACTGACTGACCGCAGCGACTGACTGACTGACTGACCGCAGTGACTGACTGACTGACCGCAGTGACTGACTGACTGACCGCAGTGACTGACTGACTGACTGACCGCAGTGACTGACTGACTGACTGACCGCAGTGACTGACTGACTGACCGCAGTGACTGACTGACTGACCGCAGTGACTGACTGACTGACCGCAGTGACTGACTGACTGACTGACTGACTGACTGACCGCAGCAGTGACTGACTGACTGACTGACTGACTGACTGACCGACTGACTGACTGACCGCAGTGACTGACTGACCGCAGCAGTGACTGACTGACTGACCGCAGTGACTGACTGACTGACCGCAGCGACTGACTGACTGACCGCAGCGACTGACTGAGTGACTGACCGCAGTGACTGACTGACTGACTGTAGTGACTGACTGACTGACCGCAGTGACTGACTGACTGACCGCAGTGACTGACTGACTGACTGACTGACTGACTGACTGACTGACTGACTGACTGACTGACTGACCGTAGTGACTGACTGACTGACTGACTGACTGACTGACCGCAGTGACTGACTGACTGACTAATTGACTGACTGACTAATTGACTGACTGACTAATTGACTGACTGACTAATTGACTGACTGACTATATATATATATATCCCTTCTGTTTCAGGTTTGACAGCAATAGTTGGTCATGGAGTAAGCAGATCAACAAGGACCAATAGTACATGTCAAGCTAGAGTTCGGTGAGGGGGTGCAATAGACATTTTAGCTGTATATTGTACGACTCTCATCGTAGTCTGTTTGACAAAATGATCCACAATTGAGAGGAGATTGGATACACATTAGCTGACTGGTCGACTGCATCATGGATAATAATAGGTCACAGGCTTACGGCTCAGTCCGTCCTCGACCAGATTCCATTGCAGACAGAATTGTAAAAACCGAGTAGAAGCTAATCTAAGACGAAAGACTGAAACACCCTCACTGTGGGTTTTGGTGAAAATTTCGGCCCTGAATCCATACAACGAGGGCCGTGCGACCAAGCTGTTATCTCAGCTGGACGTGGCTAATTAACTTGACTACCGTAGTCAGTCGTTCCCTTCCGCCGTAGCTGTCTCATTTCACCATGTTCTTTTCTCCCTCAGTTCTTGATAACTAAAGCTACTCGGATCGAACGTTTCCCCCGTAGTTTCCCAGAGTTCCTTGGACCAAGATTCCACACCCGAAATAGCCCGAGAAAACAGCCGCCTCTCATCGGGGTCGGCTTTTACTGAGAGGCGGCTGTTTTCTCAGGCTACACCCGAAAGCGAGGCCACCAAAGAATATCTATAAAAAATACGTCAATACTTGGACTCTGACATTATGCTTTCAGGGTTCGAAACGTGAAGAATTATGAGAACCTGGCTGCGGACAGTTCTGAAGGTCCATTCCCAATAATAATGTTGATTAGCCATTGAAACCAATTTATTCATTTATTAGTTGTTCTTTCTCTCTTGTTCAACTAGTATTTACACTCGATGTCCACAGCGCGTCTGTTGTAGAGTGATGTTTCCCGGCTTGCGTGGGTGAACACTGTCTATTGCATATTAATTAGCGGCTTTGTTCAGATACATATCCACTCTTAGTCATTCGTTACTGTGCTGAATTCTGACTTCTTTTTAGATGTTTAGGACATTGCTTTACATACATACACAGGGGCGTAGACAGGGGGAGGTCACAGGGTGCCTGTGATCCCCCTTCCTCTGGATCTACTCTTCAGTTAAATTTATATGTTTGAGGAGGGGAGGGGGGGATTTGGTGGTGAACGATATGGAGGTGAGTGTGAAATCCCCCCCCCCATACAACTTTAAAATCCCCTGGGCTACGCCCCATGATACAAAAGAATACATAAATCTTTATACCTAAAATATATTACGTGTTCCCCTTTCATGGGGCTTTTCAAAATGAACCTAAACACATAGTTTACCCACCACCCTTAAAAGAATACTAAAATCTAGTTATATATATTACGTGTTTATTACATTACTTTCATAATCCACTTCCTATCAGTTCAATCCTTTAAAATGAACCTAAACACATAGTTTACCCACCACCCTAAAAACAATCTGATCAGAAAAATAAGCTGCGCACAGTGAAAGCTGACAAATGTAAGCTGCCACAGTGTTGCAAGATAAGCTGCGCACAAGTGTACGCTGCGCACAAGTGTAAGCTGCGCACAAGTGCAAGCATGCGCACAAGTGCAAGACCAGCTAATTCGTGTCGTTTTCAAGCATGCGCACAAGTGCAAGACCAGCTGAATTCGTGTCGTGAAAACGCGCATGCACAAGTAAAAGAGATGGGAAAACTTTGATCCTTGTGCTATATAAGGCCTCTTTGCTTGCGTCTTGAGACAGCTGGGTTCTATATACTGATTGTCAGTCTATTCTTAGAAAGCCATGAGCAGCTGGAGCCCGGGGAAGTCAGTTACGTAACATGAGTCCGTACCTTTTAGAGTCAATTGAAAGAACAGAAGAAAGATATTGTCCAGGCACTGATAAAACGATATCATAAATCTTTACCCAGTGGATATTGTTACTTGTTTATTCACTACCTGGATAAATAGAGCATATTACCAAGGCTATTATCTTCTCCTGTTCATCTCGATATCACATTCGTTCGATGCACGTACTCTGACACTCGGGAGATAAATGGAGCTACTCTCTCTAAAATACATTCGGTATCTTCGCGCGGCCATGGTAATATCCTCTATGGTGATTTTTCTTGGTTTGGTGTTTGTACTGCCATTTGTAGGCGTCGTTTATGCGCAAAAATAAAGATAGCGGATCACGTGACTTCCCATGAGCCACCGCTCGCACCACTATCCCAAGCATTCTTACGCTAAAACCGGATCTACACGAGCAAGTTTTCCTTGACAAGTTTTCCTTGCCAAGGCGGAAAACTTGTTCGTGTAGATGCGGCTTAAGGACGTTCGCGGGCAAAACAAATATCCATGTTTTTTTCCTGAAACTTCGTATGGCGAAATAAGATCATTACAGAAGCTAAATGAGCAAATAAAAAATGGGGGTCACCGACTTCGCTATGGAGCCAGATTGCTTCAAAGTATACCCTTTTTCTGATCGAAAATTACGTGCGTTAAATCCACGGAAAGTCGAGAATGACAGGTTTTTTTTGTAGTAAAACTAAACGGATTGCCAAAGTTTTCTTCAAATGGCTATCTAAGAGTTTATATATTAAAATTATGTACAAAGATTTGTGAATATATAGAAACTACGTGTGGTTTTTGGCTCATATTTACAGTCACTACGTAGCCATCGACGAATTTTCGCGCGAAGCCGTATATAGGTTGAAGTTTTCATATCTAAATTCGTGTTTTTATCAAAATCTATCCATGTTGTTTTCTTTAAATTTGGTACATGGGGAGCTTTTATGAGTCTTTGTAAAATCACAAAATAAAAAATGGGGGTCACCGATATCGTTCTCGAGATATTAGCCGATGAAAATCGTCTACATTTACGTATTAAATGTGTGACTGGCTGCCATCTTGGACATGAGGAAAGAGGACCGGCCCGAGATGATTCGAACCTTGATTTTATGCGCAGAAAAGATGCGCGCGAACAATGCGCGCGAACGTCCTTAAGTGTTAAAATAACTGACACAGTTTCTCTGATAAATGTTAAGGTGTATTTGACGAGCATGAATATTTCATAAATCTAGTTTACGTTAATCAATAATTTTTGATTCAGTGTGCGGGTCTGTTTCAGTTCAAGTCTTATCGACTAATGTCATCCATATTCATAGTTTATTATGATAGAAAAATGTTTAGATAAATGGAAAACAAACGGACCGTGGTTTAAAAATGCCTTCAAAATACGATGCGATCTCACTGATTAATTAAAAGATGGTTGTCATGGCGATGGTCACGTGGGAAAACCAGCGCCCGATTCTTAGTAACCACGCGTTCCGGACCGGGGAAGGCGCCGCTACACAGGAAACCCACCAAGACAGAAATTGTTGCAAACTAAACAGTGACTGAAGGGTATCATGGCAGATAAGGGACCCCAGATAAGTGTTAAACGATTCCCGCCATCACACATGAGGGTAGGGTATCATGGTAGATAGGTATAAACGATTCCCGACATCACACATGAGTGTAGGGTATCATGGTAGATAGGTATAAACGATTCCCGCCATCACACATGAGTGTAGGGTATCATGGTAGATAGGTATAAACGATTCCCGCCATCACACATGAGTGTAGGGTATCATGGTAGATAGGTATAAACGATTCCCGCCATCACACATGAGTGTAGGGTATCATGGTAGATAGGTATAAACGATTCCCGCCATCACACATGAGTGTAGGGTATCATGGTAGATAGGTATAAACGATTCCCGCCATCACACATGAGTGTAGCGTATCACAGATAGGTATTTAACGATTCCCGCCATCACACGAGTGAAGGGTTTCCCGCCATCACACATGAGTGTAGCGTATCACAGACAGATAGCTATTAAACGATTCCCGCCATCACAGATAGGTATTTAACGATTCCCGCCATCACACGATTGAAGGGTTTCCCGCCATCACACATGAGTGTAGCGTATCACAGACAGATAGCTATTAAACGATTCCCGCCATCACAGATAGGTATTTAACGATTCCCGCCATCACACATGAGTGAAGGGTTTCCCGCCATCACACACGAGTGTAGCGTATCACAGACAGATAGGTATTAAACGATTCCCGCCATCACACATCAGTGTAGCGTATCATGGTAGATAGGTATTAAAGTTTCTCTTTGGACGGAATCCAAATTACGGGACCAGATTGTTGGCGCATCACTTCTTTGGATCGAGTGTAAATTTCATCATATGTGTCTCCTTGAACCACAGCTGAAAATCATAAAATGAACCATGTTAACACAGCAACCCATGTGGGATGTGCTGGATACACTTACTGAGCATGCGCGCTAAGGGTAATGTCCATGCAAATCATAAAATGAACCATGTTAAACACAGCGACCCATGTGGGATGTGCTGGATACATTTACTGAGCATGCGCGCTAAGGGTAGTAGTGTTGCTAGGTTCTATCTTCGCCTACAATATTAAAGATCCAAATCAAATGAATGTCCATGCAATTCTTACCGGTAAAGTATTCTCCGAATTCTTGTTCTAGTTTCATGGCCCTATCGTAGGTTTTCTGCGCCTGCTCTTCGGTTAGTCGCTTGTTTAGTTCTCGAATAGATTCTATAGATTTCGGCTTGATGAATATGGCGATTGGATAAAGTTGAGCGACTTGCAGACGTTTGATGGCATATCCGCTGACATCCAGTATACAATGCTTCCCCTAATGACAAACACAAATCACTTTACTACCAAGAACAACAAGAACTGATAACGATATGTTTTTCGTATAATGATTACAATAATTCCATGATGATCAAGGACAAGACAATTATGCAACAAGCATGTCCAATACACACAACCAGATACGAATGGAGAAATCGATTTTACCATTCGCTCCAATTATGACGGTGTTGATGCTGCTGCTCGTAATAATGCTATCAGGATGATGATGATGACGTGAATATGATTTGATTGATGTGATGGCCGTGGTGGATGAAGTGGTCCAACGAAGTCGTGCGGAGTTACGGCAAGTCAAAGTGATAATTTTGATTGTGATGGCCGTGGTGGATGGTGGTGGTGATGATAATGATTGTGATGACCATGGTGGATGGTGGTGGTGATGATAATGATTGTGATGGCCGTGGTGGATGGTGGTGATGATGATGAAGATGATGATGATGATGATTGTGATGATAAACGAATGTGGTGATAGTAGTAATAGTCTCAGTTATGATGTTGGTAGTAATGATGATTGATGACAATGGTGATGGTGATGCTGATGAAAGACAATAATGGGCGTTGGCGATTGGTAGTGATGCGATAATGGTGATTTTACTGTCAGTATAGGCTACAATAGCATGCGTAGCGGCCCTCCCCCTGTAGGGCCGCTACGCCCTCCCCCTGTAGGGCCGCTACGCCCTCCCCCTGTAGGGCCGCTACTCCCTCCCCCTGTAGGGCCGCTACGCCCTCCCCCTGTAGGGCCGCTACGCCCTCCCCCTGTAGGGCCGCTACGCCCTCCCCCTGTAGGGCCGCTACCCCTCCCCCTGTAGGGCCGCTACGCCCTCCCCCTGTAGGGCCGCTACGCCCTCCCCCTGTAGGGCCGCTACGCCCCCCCCCTGTAGGGCCGCTACGCCCTCCCCCTGTAGGGCCGCTACGCCCTCCCCCCCCTGTAGGGCCGCTACGCCCTCCCCCTGTAGGGCCGCTACGCCCTCCCCCTGTAGGGCCGCTACGCTCCCCCTGTAGGGCCACTACGCCCTCCCCCTGTAGGGCCGCTACGGGCCACTACGCCCTCCCCCCTGTAGGGCCGCTACTCCCTCCCCCTGTAGGGCCACTACGCCCTCCCCCTGTAGGGCCGCTACGCCCTCCCCCTGTAGGGCCGCTACTCCCTCCCCCTGTAGGGCCGCTACGCAGGCTATCAATGTAGATGTACCTTTTCAGCCACGATACGTACGGAGTCCACACTAGTACCATACAAGTTATCGTTATATTGGCCAGCCTCTATAAACATGTGGTTTTGAATGGCTCTCTCCATCTCCTCACGTGACGCAACAAAGTGGTAATCTCGTGAATCTTCTTCGTAATCTCGTCTTGTCCTGGTCGTATCTACGAGAAAAAACACGATCATCAGACAAACTAGAGAGTTGCGTTACCAAGGATGGTTATCGCACTGCGTGACAATTATTTCTGTCACGTAATTAGATAAAATGTGCCTCAGGATTCAGGAAGCCCATTCCTTAAATCTTCAGGCTCCAAACGTGAAGGCGCTTCATACAGAAGAGGCCACCCTCTGCCACCAGGAGGCACCGCTGACCACATATTTCGTAGGACTGTGAAAAACCACGGCACACGAGACTGTCACGGGACTCACTCGAAATCCTTGAAAACATCACGGTCACGGCACGAAACCGTCACGCACGGGAACACTAGAAATCGGCTTGAAAACATCACGGTCACGGCACGAAACTGTCACGCACGGGAACACTAGAAATCGGCTTGAAAACATCACGGTCACGGCACGAAACCGTCACGACACATAGGTTTTTCACAGTCTTACGCCATCAGCTCTGAAGCGGAGAAAGATCACGACTTACGTGGGACGCAGCTTCCAAACTTGTCGGGGAATTCTGAGATCAAGTCGTCATTGATACGGTCTTTTAGTGGACCAAGTACAATCACTGGTCGGGTGTACTTCAATTCAAACTGTACGACTGCCTCGTAGGACAGGATAGGATCCTCTGCTCGCGCGCTTGTACTGCTCTCGCTATCACTAGCGTTAGACGTGTAGCTTGGATCGATGTCGCTCGTTTCATTTTCCGATTCTTTCTTGAAAAACGGAAGTTTTTTGGAAAATTTGAAGCTTCGTTTTCGGGTACTGCCAGAACCTTCATTAAATGAGCCCTGAAAACCGGAAAAACAAGAAACTATTCATTAAATGAGGTCTAAAACAGGAAAAACTGGTTGAAAAGAAACCATTGAGTCATTAAAATGAGTCATAAACAGGAAAAACTGGTTGAAAACAAGAAACAATGAATATGTGTGTAAAGCCAGGGGTGGGGTTTGAAGAATGGGTGGGAGGAGAGGACAGGAATACCATACAAACCATAAACAGTATTTTACCGAAACCAATGTGTGTAAAGCCAGGGGTGGGGTTCGAAGAATGGGTGGGAGGAGAGGACAGGAATACCATACAAACCATAAACGGTATTTTACCGAAACCAATGTGTGTAAAGCTAGGGGTGGGGTTCGAAGAGTGGGTGGGAGGAGAGGACAGGAATACCATACAAACCATAAACGGTATTTTACCGAAACCAATGTGTGTAAAGCCAGGGGTGGGGTTCGACAAACAGGAATACCATACAAACCATAAACGGTATTTTACCGAAACCAATGTGTGTAAAGCCAGGGGTGGGGTTCGAAGAAACCATAAACGTATTTTACCGAAACCAATGTGTGTAAAGCTAGGGGTGGGGTTCGAAGAGTGGGTGGGAGGACAGGAATACCATACAAACCATAAACAGTATTTTACCGAAACCAAAGGGGGGAAATGTTGAAATTGTTGAATAGTCCGAGGAAAACAATGTTCTAAATTCCCAACCAAATGACCAAACGGGAAATGGTGTTGGGTCACTTGATACACGTAGTGTGACATGGTTTGAGTGGTTTTGAGGCGGTGTTCACGTGATCTATGGATGTAAACTTACTCTTAGTTTGTCATCGTTCGAGGTTCGAGTAAATTTGACGGTTTTCATTCTTGCTCTTTCACGTCTTTCAACCCTACGAATTATAAACGTTGAATTGCTCAAATGCGTCATGACATCTAAGATATATGCGACAGTACATGATCGGACATAATAATAATCTTTATTTATATAGCGTTATTTCTTCTAAATAACCAATAGCGCTTAACAATATTACAGTATTTTGTTAGGACTAAACCCCCCACAAACTATCAATGTTAAGATAAGATCATTTATTTACCGTCAACTACACGGGGAGTGGTTGCCCATTCTCCCGAGGGTAAAAGTGCTTGACAAAAAAAAAATTCGCATCCAAAACATCACTTAAACACAGACATAATATGCAGCTGTTTTTTTAGACCCCACACAAAGATGGCGACAGTGGTTAAGTGGGTGGGTACCTTCTCTTGCTGGGGATTACACCTCGGCCTTCCTCGTCTCCTACAGCATTTAATTTTCGCGCCTGCCACCATTCATCATCGCTAGCATTCGTAACATGAAGAATATCGCCGTATTGAAAGCTGAGTCCCTGACTGGGCAGTCCGCTGTCCTTGGTCTTGTCGTAATCAAACAAAGCCCTAGAGATACAATGTACTTGTCAGAAAGGCACTCCACGGGGGAAGGGGATAGTACACAAGTGACAACAGTTATATACACTTAGCCTGCTTTTCAGACTCAATTTTTGGCGAGATTTTCGAGCGTAAAAAAATTGAGTCTGAAAAGCAGGCTAATATACACTTGGCCAGTCAGTGATCTCTGTTGGGTCACTAGGAGTAGCCCCCCACTCCCCCGTCCTGTCCCACAAGGAAGACACTACGGGACTGGTATTTTTACGGCGGTTGATTATAAAATAACGTTACCATTGATTGATGGAAGGGTAGAAAAGAAACAGGGATGGGTCATGCCCTCGTATGGCCGCAGGTTTATTTGAAGAGTTTTGTCATATTTGGTTCTCGATTATCTGGTCAGGTTACAGAAATTCAAACCTTTTTCAATTTGTGTTCAATTTACTTATTTATATATTAATATTGACTATTTATACTTATTGCCAGGGGCCACTGGTTTGTTAGTTTTTAAAAAGAGTTTATTATAAACCTTGCAAATTCATTGGAAATTCAAACAAAAATTCAAAAAATAAATAATAATAAAAACCTTACAAATTCTTTGGAAATGACCAAAACCTTGGTGAAAATTTTGAAAATGACTGACTATTAATTTGCGAGGTCTGAGGATCGCGGGCATTTTTCCCTCCAGTGTTTAATATCTTCACGCGTGCCATAGTTACACGGGTCGATGGTTGTCAGGAATAGATCAACAACTATGCTGACAACACAATTACATTCTGTTTTGATGAATCAGAGAGGATAGACTAGAGGACAGTGTCACCCTTACCTGACATAGAGTTGTCGTTTTACTGACGTTACAACGCCAGCGTTGTTACTGTTCATCATCTTTTCACGAAGATGGTGAATCTTGGCTTCAAACTGGTTGTATTCTGCAAGTAAATGCGAAATTCGCTCGTAAGAATACCCCGTAATACAAGTTTGTTTGCTCAAATCGACCCAACTCACAACAAAATGCAAATTACTTGAGGAAAGTACTGTTCATATTCAGTGTGTCCAGTGGTTTTAGGTCGACAACAGTCTTATTGCATATGATCAGAGAGAAGCAGCTGATCAAACAACAGTTCGTAGTGCAACTAGAAATCCTACCACAATATTCTCAAATATCACAAGTCTTAGAGCATGTTATCGGTTGAACGTATTGAACACGTCGGCCCTACGAATCGATCATAAGACTTCAAGGTCTTCAAACCAAATAGAAGTGTCCAATCGAGCGTAGTTTGTAAATAAAAGCACCTCCGAACAAGGCATTGAACATAACAGCGAATGAAATTAGAAACAGATGGCTCGTTTGACTTATAAACTCATATGACACACAAACCCGCAAACACACAAATTCTTGAGCATAAATTGACTGCGGTCTTCGAACTTGTATGACAAGTAATCAAGAAATTGACTCCTTAATAATAAACCAAGAAATATGATTTACCTCTTCCCACTACACACGACCCTTACGGTGAATCCAAAACTCAATTTAGCTGGACTTCACTCTTTGACAAACGCACTTCAACAATAACGCCTCTGGCAGTCAAAACACAGCGTCTACGAACAGTTATTAACTGATGATTGACCGCGAAAAGCAGACGGTCATTTCTAAGCTTTCATCGCGAGAAGTGAAAAGGAATTTACTTGGTGTAAGAGGCAGGGGGTCATGGCAAAGTCCTAACAGGTGGCTGTCGCTTCAGGTTATTGATTGGGTAAGAGTGTGTTTAGATAAGTGAAAATGTATACAAACATTTGATATCATATAGATTTTCTACTAACCCACCAATGGGCTTGTACCACCTGTCACGTGACTTTTTAAATTTTCACCGCAGACAAACGAAAATACCATAACTGGAAAGAGCATGCTAAAGTTAGTAAAAGTGGAAAGTTTGAAGGGAAATACATAAATAGGGCAATAGTTACAGGCATTCAAACTTTGCCTTTTTTGTATGGAAATGTATGTTGGAAGGCAACAGCTTGCCTTCCAAGCGCAAGCGAAAAACCCATACAAATCCTTGTCAAAGCGGGAAACTTTGAAAGCCGTTAACGTTTTTCTTATTTGCTTGATTCTTTTCAAATTTTCAACTTTTACTAATTTTAGTATGATCTTTCAAGTTATGGTATTTTCGTTTGTCTTCGGTGAAAATTTAAGAAGTCACGTGGCAGGTGTTACAAGCCCATTGTCGACTGTAGAATTGCTAGCCGATAAACTATACGCTAAGGTTGAGTACATTCATAAAACACCTTCAACCAGCTGCCATGCAGTAGAGTGTGAAGGCCTAACCTCTCGGACGTTGTGAAGAAAACTTGACAAGATCTCAGGACAATCTGTACACGAACTCAATGCGTGACAACTCTAAAGCAATTTGAATGAACGTGACGATATGTATGTTGGCAGCCGTGAGCGGGACAATGAAACCACTGAACCATTGAAACGAAAAATATTGACGTGCGTGACATCTGAATCATTTCGAACCACCGTGACAGTAAATGAGATTGTGTGACCGTCATTCATTGGCTAAACGATAATGTGACCGTCATTCATTGGCTAAATAAATAATAATAAATAATAATCTTTATTTTGAGTGGGTTTACAAATACAGCAATACAACAATACTGGTTTCCAATTTGGCCCACTAGATACAATAAATGAGTTTGTGTTACCGTCATTCATTGTTAAATGAGATTGTGTGACCGTCATTCATTGGTTAAATGAGATTGTGTGACCATCATTCATTGGTTAAATGAGATTGTGTGACCGTCATTCATTGGTTGAATGAGATTGTGTGACTGTCATTCATTGGTTGAATGGCGTGACATATATAAAGTAAGAACAGCTTTTACCTTCAGGTTTGTATTGTGTTGTTATGGTAACTGTACTACCAGCGGTCTTCAATGCTGTTGCTGCTTGTTCATGCGTAGCAGTAGCTAACTCTGTGTCATTCACCTGAAAACAGTCAAGTGAATAAAGTATGTTATCCTGAAGGATCATGGGAGCTTCTATTTCCAGCCATATTCTTCATGAACGTCTTGTACCAAACAAGAACATTGCGGTGAAGCAAATTCAAGTGACATTCATAATGAGGTGGCACCCAAAATATCCAGTTTTGTATAATAGTCCCCTCACAGTTCCCAGTGCCATCTTGAAAGGTAACCGTGCCTTTGCATCGAAGCGAGACCAACGGTGACCTTGCAATGATAGAGACCATTTTGAACACCATGGACAATTATTATTCATATGTCTCTATTATTGTAAGGTCACAGTTGCTCTCGCTTCGATGCAAAGGCATGGCTACCTTTCAAGATGGCGCAGGGAACTGTGAAGGGGACTATTGAGGTAAATAATAAGACTAATTTTATGGATGAAATTGTTGAAGATATTTAAAAACGCGTGGACAGCCCTCTGGACAACTGCCCCTCCCCCTCCCCTCCCTCTGGACAACCCTCTCTCTCCCTATGCCACTACTGTACTATGTACTTACTGCTAGGATTTGGTCGCCTCGTCTTAGCTCTCCACTGAGATCTGCTACACCTCCAGCCAATATAAACGATACAAATATCCCCTCTCCACCTTCGCCACCAACGATATTGAACCCAAGACCACTGGGTCCCTTGTTGAGGATGATTCTCCTGACCTCCCTAAATATGGAGTACAACAAGTTAGTATACCAAGGCTGAGGCAATAGAGTACTAAAGTGTGACGTCACGAAACAATTAATTTTGCTTTTATAAATTTTTGATTTCCAGTTCAGATAGAATATCATGAAAGAAGTTCACACACCAATTTTTATGACAATCGGTTAAATAGCGGTCAAGATATGGCCAGTTGAATATATAATTTGCCTTAACAAATCACTATATTTTCGGCTCCGTTCCTAAAGTTAAGAACGGAGCCGAAAATACAGTGATTTGTTAAGGCAAATTATATATTCAACTGGCCATATCTTGACCTTATTTAACCGATTGTCATAAAAATTGGTGTGTGAACTTCTTTCATGATATTCTATCTGAACTGGAAATCAAAAAATTATAAAACAAAAATTACGTTTTATGACGTCATGACTTTAGTACTCTATAGGCCACTTACACTAAGAGGTCATGTGACCCCAACCCCCATAAATCGAACAGTAGTGTCAAAATGAACTCCAGAAATGAAAAGAGCAGCTCGAAATTGGTAAAAGGGTGATGTTTCAGCTCATAATGTCTGACACAGGAGAAATGAGATTAAAAACGTTTTCTAAGATTTTGTTTGGAAAATGCATTGGATGGCTTTGCATTGCAATTCAGCACATTTTCCTATACGAATCCTAATAAAATGTACTTAACTTTATTGACGTTTCAAGCCTTAGCCCTTCGTCTTGCTCTTAATCGAAACATCAGTAAAGTTAAGTACTCTTTTTCACTGTGTTATAGATTTCCTCGGTCTGTTTGTATTAGATTGACTGACCTTGTAAAGTCATCATCTTCTGGAACAGTGGTTGTCTTTTTAGTTAATGTATTTGTCTTTTCTACTGCAGGGATCTGGGTGGGTATGTGTTGGTTATGTCACCATTCTCACCAGCTTTAGGTGTTGAAGGTGGTGCTGGAATGCATATCAAACAAGACAATATATTTTAATCTATTTAAAACACACTAACTAGGGAATTATATTAATATTGTGACATAATTTCTGTTTCCTTGGCTTACACTACCTCGGTCTGTGGCAAATGTTTAAAGTCTGGCTGTAGTATCAGTGTTTTCTATTGGCTGAATTAGTTGGGGTGGTATTGGTGATACTATGGGTGTTGGTGTACTTGTTTTATCTTGGCTGTAGTATGCAGTAATTCTACTAATAACTATACTCACTTGGTTGGGGTGGTATTGGCTCAGGTAATACTATGGGTGTTGGTGTACTTGTTTCATCTTGGCTGTAGTATGCAGTAATTCTACTAATAACTATACTCACTTGGTTGGGGTGGTATTGGCTCAGGTGATACTATGGGTGTTGGTGTACTTGTTTCATCTTGGCTGTAGTATGCAGTAATTCTACTAATAACTATACTCACTTGGTTGGGGTGGTATTGGCTCAGGTAATACTATGGGTGTTGGTGTACTTGTTTCATCTTGGCTGTAGTATGCAGTAATTCTACTAATAACTATACTCACTTGGTGGGGGTGGTATTGGCTCAGGTAATACTATGGGTGTTGGTATACTTGTTTCATCTTGGCTGTAGTATGCAGTAATTCTACTAATAACTATAATCACTTGTTCTTTGGTTGCTTTGAGTACTGCCACAGCATCTTCGTGTGAAACGTCTTCAAGATTTCCATCATTAACCTATCAAGTCAATTGTAGTTAAGCTGTCAGTACTTTAGGATCATTGAGCAAAGGGTAGGTGGGGTGCTTTAATAGCTTGTTGAGTGCATGTACAAGACAGTGGTCTTATAAAGGAGTGGATAACCAACTCTCTGAACAACTGGGACTTCTCAATAAGAACAAAAATTGACATGAAATCAAGTGATATGCCTTTGAACCAGATCTTCAAGATTCAAGTTTTCCAAGATAAAGTTACAGCGATGTAATGAATGAATCAATATATATAATATATTATACATTTTAGTGTGCCATGTTTTTGATGAGTCGTAGGTGAATCATTGTTGAATCATCAGTGAATCGTAGTTGGCCAATAAGATGAGTACTGCATTAACTTCCCTATATGATATATGAGCACAGGGCAGGGGCAGGGGGGGGAGGGGGTATCACACACTATAGTAGTGCCTTTGAGTAGTTAAATTCCACAGATGGCATCCAAGGAGGACTGAGGAAACCTGGTGGTGATCAAACACTTACACTTATAATCTTATCACCAACTTGTAGTCTTCCATCTTGTTGGGCTGCTCCGCCGTCAATAATCTTAGTAATGTATATACCATTGTCCCCAGGGACGTGCTGGTTGCCATGGCCACCAGCAATACTAAAGCCAAGGCCTGGGAAAATGAATATATAAATCATATCAGAAGTTCAGCCTAAGGGGGGACTTCTGAAGAGACAGGAGTAGAGGAAGAGAAATACCGTAAGTTCTTTTTTTGAAATATTGATGAAATTGAAGGACTCCCTGCAAGAACAATGTAAGTAATCTCTGATCAAAATCTAAATTCTCCTTGAGATTCTTTGAATTTCAAAGGAGAATTTGGGTTTTGATCTCAAGTCACTTACTCTGTTCTTGCAGGGAGTCCCAGCTTCAATAACATATTTATCAAATGAGCACAGCTCAAGAGGGAGGTGTTGGGGAGTCAAAAGTCACTACCTTTACTGCCTTTAGAAAGTTTAATCTCTTCTTTTTGTGGAGTTTTTCCTTTTGGTGTTTTTCTCTTGATGTTCTGACAAATCAAGCACAAGAAATTCAATGACTAAAAAATCAAGTCAACAAGAATCAGCCTCATGCGCCAAGATGACAAAGTCTGGTTCTCATGTATGTCAGGAAAATCCTAGACGAATGGAGAAGTTGAACCTTGCAGAGTCATGAATGACTCAATGGTTTGGGGTAATAATAATAATAATAGTCTTTATTTAAAAGAGGGTGACAAACAAATAGCATATGCTAACAAACAAGTGGCCCTCTGTAGCTACAAAACTATATAATAATAATACTATTTAAAAGAGGGTGACAAACAAATAGCATATGCTAACAAACAAGTGGCCCTCTGAAGCTGATCATGAAGACAAGTAATACAATTCAGGAACTGTTCCATTCTCCCAATATCTGTACGTCCCTGATTTCTGGGACAATCCTGACATATCAGGATAATCTGGATAATCTAATGATTAAGGACTAATGATTCCCTGGTCATATGAGAACTGGGCTAGAATCATAAGTAACATCAATACATAATGTACAAGTCAAATAAGTAAGGAAAGTTCATAAAATAAAACCACTGAAAAAAGTCACATGATGGGGGCCGGACATGATGGTGTAAAAGCTGGTCCGGAAAAAGCTGTATTTCCTGACTTGCGCGCTCTTAATAAAACCATTGGAAAAAGAGGGTTGGGTGGGTCATATGATAAAATGCTTATTGACTGAGTTAGGTCGGGCAGGATGGGAAAATATTTGGCTCTTGGTCATTCAGCATGGACCTCACTGCTCTTGGTCCTTACAGCCATGACCTTGACAGCCATGACCTCAAGCCAAATATATTCCTGTCCAGCCCTCCCACTCAGTCAATAAGTACATAGTACGGCAAGCAAAGACAAGACAGCTTTACCAGGGTAACAAGACCACCAGCAGCCTTGAGTGCATCGACAGCTTCTTGATGAGAAACATTAACAGTATTTACGCCATTGACAGCCATAATACAGTCATTGACTTGTAGTCGGCCATCCTGAGCCGCAGCCCCGCCCTTGATCACTTTTGTTATATATATACCATAATCGTCATCTATGTGAGGGTTATCCGTACCACCGGCTATACTGAATCCTAGTCCAGCGCCACCCTATAGTTACAACTCACAATTAGAAGAGATCTTTAAAAATTCTACTAACATGAAATATTCACTGCAAGCTACGAGTCATGCATGCTGTGTCTGTGATTTGTATAAAATCTTTGGTGGTTTCATGCAGTGACGGTGACCATGCAGTATATACACTAAAGGACAATAACGAAACGTATGAAATTAAGTGGAAAGTTATCAAGAAAGCTAAATCGTATTCTAACGCCACTAAACGTTGTAATTTATGCTTAACTGAGAAATATTATATCTTATGTAAACCTGACCTTTGCACACTTAACAAGCATAATGAACTCACGAGCGGTTGTAGACATTGTAACAAATATCTGCTGGAATTCGTATAACATCTATATATAGTACCTATCTAGCGTGCGCGCTATAGCATGCAACACACGTAACATGACCTTTCTGTCAATCTATGTAACAATCTTTGTGGAATTATTCACGCATTGCCACCTGAAGAGTACGGACGGTGTTTCTACACCGTCCGCACGAAACAGCGTTGTAGTGGAAATAAACATCATGTGAATCAAGAAGTACTCTGATTAATTTGTATAATTTTATATACTGTCTGCAGATTGAGTATATATATATATATATATATAACTGAATGTACGAAGTAGTTAAGATTGTAAAAACATTTTATCTGCTACTCGGAGTTTCACATGTTACAAGTAACACGATCATCAGGCAACTGCCAGAGAAATAGAGATTCATCGAGATATAGAACAAAATTAATACATTATATGCGTGACTAAATATGCGTGACTAATTATATTGGCGCGTTAATAGCTTGGGTGCGTTTACAATAACATTTAAGTAATGGGAGTATTCAGAAGGAATTTCTTCGCGTGTCTACATTTTGACATTAATTCACTCTTCTTATTGAGCGAAGCCATGCTGGGTTTACAGATGATAAAATATTTTCCCATAAACATAAATTGCATCTTTTGCTTACATTAGTACTGTATATGCATTGGTTTGCTTTACTTTGCGCCATGAAATGTCATAGTTAATGTTTTGGTCTTTTAGGCTCCATATGTGTTTACTGAGTTCGGTTACGTGCTTATATCTATCGTGCTTGAATGAACATATATGATTGCTATATCTGATTTTAAATGAAGTGTCACAGAGACCGATATATGATTCTTTAGTGTCTGGTGTGGTTACTATGGCCTGATATATGATGCTTGTATCTTCGCAATTTCCCTTCATAGGGCACTTGGACTTGTCACGGCACTTGCAGTTTGGTTTTTTAATTTCGGTTGGCTTCGATTTGCATATTTCTGTTTTATTGTGGTTGGTTATGATGGTTTTGATGTTAGTCATACAGCTGTAGCTTAATTTCAGCGTATTTCGGTTGAAGATTTTATGCAGCGGGTTTGTTTTGGGGAAGTGTTGATCGACGAGATTGAGAAAGCACTTTCCAACATTTGTTTCTATATTTCTGCTGTAAGGTGGGTTGTACCATGTAACCTTTAGAATTCTCCTTTAGAATTCAAAGATTCTAAAGGAGAAATTAGGATTTGATCAGTGATCACTTACATCGTTCTTACTCGGACCCCTTCAATTGCTTCGCAATGTTTCAATTTGTTTTGCATAGAATAAAGAACAAAATTAAGCCATGCAAATTCAGGTTATTCTAATCCAAAACAGAGTTTCTAAGTTGGAAACCAAGGTCCAGGTGAGAGAAACATAAATGAAGCCATAGTTTTCTGACAATGCAATGTCCGCAATTATTATTACATGCAGTTAACCCCCCCCCCCCCCTCCTCCTCCGTCCCCCCCCCCCCCCCCACCCCACCATTTTTTTCATCCCAGAGTAATACCCAAGGGTACAACAAATGTGGATAATGATACATCAGTAACAACACTGTTGTCATGTCATGCATATCATACAGAATTTCACATCCCGCTATATAAATTGATTATTATTATTATTATTATTATCCCCTAAGATACAGTTGAGCACTGCTATCTTGAACACTAAAATTACTAGGAAAATGTTTCCAATCAATAAAGTGTGGTTCAAGACAAAGGGAAAATAATTCAAAAGAAAAAAAATGAGGTAAAAAAATGATGTCCAATTTCATTGTCTGCAAATCCAAGGTTCAATTTGTAATAAATATCTGTTCCGGTTCCGTTTCGAGATAGCATGATTCTACTGTAACACGTCATAAACTTCAAATCCCCCAAATCCCTGTCACTTTTCTAGACAAGTTAGTTCTCCCCTGGGGTTACAATATATAGCTTAGTTCACTATTGGTAGGTGTGCAAAATAAAGAGCAATACTAACAATAAAGCTGATACATTTATCGCCACCGACAGTAATCCTCTTAGGAGAGTATATACATTTGCTAAACTAAGAACAGAAGTGTTTGAAGTCCTTCAGTTAGAGCTCTGATAGTACATTGCGTTGAATCAATGTTGGGTACAACACTTATAACATTAACAACACATTGATACATTTGAAAACATCGGGGTTTGTTGTAAAAAGCATTGAGACTTCGGTTAATGCATTTTTAAGAAATTATTATTATTATTATTATTATTACAAAAAACATAGACAAATATTCAGACAGATAGAAACAACACAGTTCAAACATTCACTTAAACGTCAAGTTACAAGTGTATTCAAAAATACATTTTTTTCTCTTCAAAAATACATTTACAGCAGTTTAGGCTAAGAAAAGTATAGTAAGAAAAGTATAGTACGAAAAGATAGTAAGAAAAGATAGTAAGAAAAGATAGTAAGAAAAGATAGTAAGTTTTAACATTTAGCAACACAATTTTGTGAGCATGAAAAAAAATAACACCCAATGAAAGATCATTGTTTCTTTCTTCATGTAAGCAAATATACAGACAGAAATTCATACTCTGTTAGATATAAGAACACAGTAGATACACTTATCAACTCAAATGTTACAATTATTTTTTGAGTGAAATGATATAAAGTGTCTGTACAGTAGAAGTTCTTAGTTACAAAAAAGAGTATAAATTAATTTTGTGATTCAGAATTTGAAAAGCTCAACCACAAAGAATAGTGAAAGTCTTTGGGTTCCAGCAAAGAGATTTTGAGTAAAAATAAAAATAAATTAAGAATTTGAGAGATAAATTAGAAAACTAAAAACGTGGATGTCATCAATACATCAACACCCAACAATGTAATTGTGAAGTGTGTATGTCGATGCCAATAGATATTGTGGTTCAAATAACAGCATTGGAAAAGCATTGAATACAGTTAATCATCATCCCAAGTGTTTACACAAACACACAAAAATAGATAGTAACCACTGCCTTCTACTTACTCTTTCCAGATGAATATCAATAAATTCATGGTCATCGCTAGGTGGTGGCGCTTCATTTTCCTACAAACATTAAATACAGGTACCATTATCGTAATGGCTCACAGCAGATGCAACACTGATACTAAATACAATAGATATCAAAAGTAACCACCGCTGGATCTTTTGGCACTAGATACACATAAGGATGAGGGGAGATTACTTTTAAAAACATGGTTTGAAAGGATGAAATGAAAATTTAAGGTGTAAGTGGACTGTATGTCAATACTACAATCTTATTTCCTTATGATTAAATTGGAGATGCCAATTTTACTTTCAAGAATGGCAATTTCTTGGTCGTATATGGTCATTATATAATTTACAGCTTTGAATTGACAGACAAGACTGCATCCATTCAATGGTGAAACTATTAAATCATAAATGAAGTCCCTGCAACCATATAAGAACCAGCTTGTCAAATGTTCTGAAATCATTACTTAGTAACAGCACGTTTGAACATCTCTGCAAGACACTTCCTAAACATGATCAAGAAGTGTAAAAATAAATGTAGCTGAAACCAATGGTACTTGTTTTGATCTTTCTTTTTTCCTAATTGTAGTTGAAAATGAATTGAGTCAAAAATCTTAACAGTATGTCAACAACACCATCTTGCTAATTACAGAGCACAGAAACAAACTAATCAAGGTATGATTAGAGTACAGCAGGTAAGAATGCTGTGGGAATGAAAGACCTAAATTCAATATTATTCATTCCACTGAGTTTGAATGTGAATTTTTGTCATGCAATGAACAAGGTATGCATATTTAAGTGTTACAATGTACATTATTCCTGTTTAGAATAAATACTAAAAAGCTTCAAAACCCCACACAGAAATAATAAAATGTTTGTTCATTCAATCAGCTAAAACATTAATAGTATAAATCCATGAAATAACACCGTGAGGGGTTTGAATTTATTGTATGAGCAAAATGAGACTACACTTGAGTAAAGAAGATGGCAGCCACAGTGATTTTGAAAGAAACAACCTTCACTGAATATTGAACATTTTATTCCAATTAGAAATCATGTCATAGTATATTACTAAGTGAAAAGAAGGGTTAAAGAATTGATAGAAATCAGAGTATAATCATGAGAAATCAGAATTCAAATGAAGAATATTTCTGATTGATAGCAAAACCACAAGGTCTTGACTGTCAAGTTAGGGAGGGTTGAAAAGACACAATACAAGGCTGATGATCATGAAAATGTTACCTTGCTCGTTCCATCGGTCTGTGTTGCTGGTGGAAGGGGCTCTGACTGTTAAAGAGAAAGACAGAAACACGACAATTACATGCAACTCTGAGGAGTAAACCTTGGGAGTAATGAAGTTCTTGGACGATCAGTGAATCAAGCAAAGCAATGAGGTAGAAATCACAAAACCCCATCATTTTACCACTGCTGTTGACTGGCTACAGCATCCAAATGGCTTCACCATTCTCTCTCAAATCATTTTCAGATAACTAAGATGTTTTATAGGTTATGGTGGGAGTTGGAGTCGTCTGTGTCATATGCTAATTCAGCTGGAAATCTAAGCCTCGTTCACAATGCGGAAAGTGATACCAAATCTGGTTGGGTTCGTTTCATGTTGAAAAATATCACCCAGATCAAAGAAACACTTTCTCACAATCCTAGTCTGTTGTAGTCAATTGAATTACACCAGTCAAACAGCTTAAATATTAAACTCTAACATTATTAACTTTAATAACACTGATTAAAACACAATCTCTCCCTAGCTGTATGATAAGAATGACTAGATATGGTACAATTATGCTCCCCTTTGAATAATATCTTGTCACTTATGCATGTTTGGGAGAATTTAGAATCAATTAAGCCACCCTCTGTGATGGGCTTTTGTTTTCTCCACACTTGAGTGAGCACTTTTTCACCATGACATCACAGGTCAAACATTGGAAGGGCAAATAAACAGAATGTCCTGATTATGCAGAAATGAATCACTTTTTCAAGGATATTATTTGAGTAGGGAATTATTCTGAGTTCAGGGTGTGGTGAATAAAGTTATCCATGTAGGAAGGATAGTCATATGTTGTCTTTTTCTTACGTGATATTCATGGATGACCAATCTATGTAAATGAGTACTCACTATGCATGACCAGAATGTGGTGAACATAAAACCATTAGATTAGTGACCTGGTGAACTCCGGTCATGCAATAAAGAATAACCTTAATATAGAATTGTATCTTGAATTTCACAAACCAGTATCAAGTAAGGACATTATTTATCCACCTAAAAGTAGTTATTCTGAAATCATGATTTTCTTTGCAGTATTTTGATGGTGACAAACATTAGTTATGTATATTATTGTGGCTAAGATTAATAGGATTATAGACACTCATTTTAAGTAATGCATTGAGAGCAAATAAAACAGACTATTGCTTGATTATGTTAACATGATTAAATTACTGCACAATAGGTGCTCTAAAACAAAGGAAATCAAAACAAACACTGTAGATTATAAAGAATGCTAGTGCCAAACACATAAATATCAGTTTTGTGTCGGTATTATAACTCAATACTCAAATCAAACAAACAGTAACATTTTTCACCTCATTATTTTTATGGATTTTTTATTTTCTTTATTTTCGGGTTATTTGAACACTTTAAAATGCAGATAATAATGCTATATTTCTCTCTCTTGTGATTTATATTTTTAAGCTGGATTGAGACTAAGCAAATGTGCCTGTTTGTAAAGTGGCGTCTAAACAACTAAAACTGAAAAAATTAGTCATTTCTTGGGCACGATAAACTCGATACATCCCACATTTGAAAGAAGTCTGCACACATAGTTTGGAACAGTTTCTCATTTCAGCGAAAGTTACATGATATAATAATTATTGTAAATAAGTAAATTTAAAGTGTAAATAAAGAGGATTATTATTATTATCACATAACTTTCACTGAAATGAGCAAATTATTTGCTCCAGAAATGATGTTATAAAATGAGGAATACTATCCATGTTGATAAGGGAAAGGTGTGTAGTGTTCACAACTTCTATTCAAACTGGGATTGAAACTGACATCTATTATCATATGAAATTTAAATGGGAAAATGAAAAATGGAAAAGAATAATTATGTGGAAATATGAAAATTTATGAACACTTTTAATAGTTTTATTCTGTGGTTTTCCTGCTGATCACTTAATAAATGTAGATGTAGATTTATTGCTTGCTTGAATTTTATTTTCAGATGAACAAAAATGACAGTGAGAGGCGAGTAGTACTGGAAATTAGCCATTCATAATGGCACCCAATCGAGTGGAAAGTCTAACACGTGATGATTCATTCTCACAAGAGGTTTACAGATAAACACCAGAAGTCAACTAACTATACACAGAAATGTTTTCAAAATAGAAGTATATCAAAACAATATCACTAATAATATTGTGATAGATACAATAATTTATAATGAAACATTTACTAAACTGAACATAATACATGTTCATGATTGTAAACTTTGTCACCATTAAGTAGTCAGGGTATCTCTGCGTGTACTATGTGAAGCGCATTTGAATATATATTACATAGAATCCTGCACTATATAAATGATTACTTTCATTTCATTTTTATAAGATTACAACAATTTTTCCACTGAAAATTTTAAATAAAGTAAACACTTTAAAAGGTTGTTTGTGCTTTTTTGTAAAGGAATAATTTGGAGAATACTTCAAGAATAGTGCTTATAAGTTGTGTCAGTATGGAAACAGGTACATGTAACTACAGTCTGTAGTAATTATGCTGTTTTTCAAGGTTTAACCACATTAAAATTTAAGCAAACACTTCTACAGCTACTGTGCTTTACTTCAAAAATCATGAGTCATATTCATAGAAACCCAAAAATCCCATTCTGTCCCACTTCTTGTGTTACATTAATTGAAATGATACAAGTATAGTAGTTTGGTGTGTTTTAGATTGTACATATACTACTGTGATATCCAAGCAAGCAAGTAATCAATAATTCAAAGGTTTCAATTAAGCTCGGTATGTGAAAGCAAAAATGGGGGGAAAAACAGGAATTTTTATTTTCTTCTAGAAATCACAGAGGGAACAAATACTAAAATCAACATTTGCACTTCAAATTCTTGTTTTGACACACGCAAAACAGGTTAAAATACCCAGTGTGTGAAGCAAACTCTTGGATTCTGTAAAGCTTTGCAATTATTTAAACATGAAAGTCGAGTTTATATCCCACATACCTTAGCAAGGCTCTCCATGGTGTAAATAAGTGTAAATAAAATACAAATATTCTAGTGGGCCATCGTCGACAATTTACCAATATAAATAGATGTGTTAAACTATATCATACTGTTACAACATTGCCAAGAAGACAAGACCTTCTGCCTTAAATCCCTGTATTAAAGGGTGCGTTTACTGGACCCTGATTGGCTAGAATAATCATATATATTATTCAAGATAGCAGCCTCACTTTGGAGTCCTGGTTCCCTATGGTCAGTCCAGGCTGTATATTTTTATTTATTTATTTTTCAAATTTTATCTATTCAAAATATGCATATTGATGATAAGATTATTAAAAAATGCTGTATTATTCAGGTCTTTGTGTAAGTTTAGATTCTAAAAAATAGGATTAAATTTTTTGGCAAATATTATCAGCCTAATAATGTAGGCAATATGAAATGAATGGCATGTTATAGTCAAATTCCATCTGACCATCCATCAGTGAGCCAATCAATCAATCAATCAATCAATCAGTCCATCAATCAATCAATCAATTAGTCCATCAATCAATCAGTCCATCAATCAATCAATCAGTCCATCAATCAATCAGTCCATCAATCAATCAATCAGTCCATCAATCAATCAGTCCATCAATCAATCAGTCCATCAATCAATCAGTCCATCAATCAATCAATCAGTCCATCAGTCCATCAATCAATCAATCAGTCCATCAATCAATCAGTCCATCAATCAATCAATCAGTCCATCAATCAGTCCATCAATCAATCCATCAATCAATCAATTAATCAGTCAGTCAATTAATCAGTCAATCAATTAATCAGTCAATCAATTAATCAGTCAATCAATTAATCAGTCAATCAATCAATCAGTCAATCAATTAATCAGTCAATCAATCAATTAATCAGTCAATCAATTAATCAGTCAATCAATCAATTAATCAGTCAATCAATTAATCAGTCAATCAATTAATCAGTCAATCAATCAAACAATTAATCAGTCAATCAATTAATCAGTCAATCAATTAATCAGTCAATCAATTAATCAATCAGTCAATTAATCAGTCAATCAATTAATCAATCAGTCAATTAATCAGACAATCAATTAATCAATCAGTCAATCAATTTATGCATCCATCCATCACTCTGTTAATCAACTATTGAACCAATTAAACATTGCGTCAATCAATCAACCAGCCAGTCAGTCAATCAATCAATGGAAGATCAGCATACATGTACTTTGTTAAACAAATATTGAGAAAATTAGGATTTTTCTTTCTATTTTTGATGCAAGAAAAAGCAAGCAGGCAGCTCAAAATAACCCAATGATGACATTCAAGTTAGCTCTGCCCTTATATAAAATACATTACAAAGAATTTATTTCTACCTAACAAACAATAACTTACTTCTAAGTAATTATAACAATAATAACAATAGAACATTAATGACACAATCTACTGATACAACACTATATATAACCAAACTACTCTTATCTGTAGAAAATTAGGTGATATAAAAATAATGTGAATATATGTGCAAAAATAGATTTGTTTTGATATTCCTCAACGGCATGCAGCTTTTGAATTGAAATTTGGGAAATAATAGCTTCGGTATCCAATAGGTCACTTGTACTAAGATGACACGTGACCCCAACACCTTAAATCAAACAGCAGCGTCAAAATGAACTCCAGAAATGAAAATAGCAGCTCGAAATTAGCAAAGGGCAGAGTTTCAGCTCATAATGTCTGACACAGGAGAAATGATATTAACAATCAAATCGAATGCTTTTTAAGATTTTGTTTGGAAAATGCATTGGATGGCAAGAGCTTGAAATATATCCAGCACCTTTCCCCATATGAATCCTAATGAAATATTTGATTTATTTTTAGTGCATTTTCTCCTGTGTCAAACAGTATGAGCTGAAACTTCACCCTTTTACTAATATCTATTTGCTCTTTTCATTCCTGGAGTTTATTTTGACGCTGCTGCTTTATTTAAGGGGGTTGGGGTCACGTGACAATTCTTAGTGAAGATTGAATTTTTTTGGCAATTTTACAATTGATTAATAGTTCCTTTGTATTGTATTATGATTGTAATTAAAGTTGAGAATTGCAAGATTTCCAGGTTAATCAGCTTCCATGCCATTTTGCTGCACCTACAAATGACAAACACAGAAGCTCGAATGAAGATCAAAACACAATGTATAGCATGCCGTTGAGCGTTGAGGGGAAGTGAAACTTGCGTATGACATATTGATGCATTCCTTATTACAATATGAGTTCATGTCAATAGTAAAGATTGCTTTTAGCTTGAAGTGTTTTTATTTTTTTATTTTTTTTTTTTTATTTTTTTTTTAGCTTGAAGTTATATTTCATTCATTTTATTTTTTGTCTATTCATTTTATTCCTGTTATTATCACTATCACTATCATTCTCCACTTCCACATCACCCATAATATACTTTGTTTGCCCCCCAAATTTTGCATAAACTATTGTTTTCAATTTTTCTTGGGACCATGCAGTCTCCCCAAGAGATATTGAAATACAACAGTTTATGCAAAACTTGGGGGGTCAAACAAAGTGTATTGTGGGTAATGTGGAAGTATCGAATAGATTATAATGGAACTGTCTATTGACCTGCTGTCAATGAGGCATCATAATATCCACCGGTAAGTATAACATTTTATTGGTATTCAGTTTTATCCGTGGGATAAGACATGGGTGGATAGCGCTATTCACCTGTTAAACTCTTGTCAATGAGAATCATGTCTAGGCTATCATATTGGTATTGGAGTGGTCATGGGTTGAAAGCCTGTTAAACTCTTGTAATCATGTCTAGGCTTCATATATGTATGTGCTTAGTTACTTCGTTGACTGTGATGAGATTTTGCAGTGCATTTCACATTACTTTCATAGCGTGTGTTCTGAAGTTTGATAAGTGTCACTCATAAAACAATAAAACAATGTCTTTAGAGAAAGCGAACTATTCACAGATGTTTTCAATTCCTCCACACAATATGTTGTTTCAATGCTGATGAAGAAGAAATGATGTTCACAAAGTTGATCTGCGATATTTGTCCGATGTCAAAGCAACTGTTGTCTTCCAATATTTTTACATTGTAGCGACTTGAAAAAATCGAGAACAAAGATGTTGACTGGAAGTAATATTATTATTACTTTAGGTCAACGTCCACGATCTCTATTTGTGTAAGGTATTTATGTATTAACCTTTATTAGATATACAGTCATTTGCAAAAATTCTGGCCGCTACGAAATATCAATATATCGGTTGCATTATGGGTAATTAAATAATACTAATTTGGGTTTCCTCACTTATTAAATAAAGCAAAATTTACAAACAACAAACATAAGACTAAAATAAACATGATACTAAATATTTCGACCAACTTTGCTGGCGTTAACCCGCTTTAAGGGGAATTTTCGGTTATTTAATTACCCATAATGCAACTGATATATTGATATATTGATATTTCGTAGCGGCCAGAATTTTTGGCAAATGACTGTATCACTATGGTATATAGAACTGATCATCAATCCACATCAAAGACATTTTAAAAGTGTCAGTCATTTTATCCAAACAAGAGATTGGTTTAAAACCTAAGCCCAAGTAGTTATAACCCTGATGGAATGCATACTTTGCTTATTAAACACTTTGTTTCTATGGTGATTAATCTTTGAATGAAAATCCATCGACTTCCAGGAAAGACTTTAATGTACATACATGGATCTTCTTAACAATAATTATTATTACTCTCACGTGAAGTGCATTCCATGTTATTCCAAAATATGAATTCACAAAAAGACAATCACAGTCTCAAAGTGTCACTGACGCACGACTCCACTGTACAATCTATATCACTGAGGGGTCTGGGGCAGGGCACAAGTCGTCCACTGTACAATCTATATCACTGAGAGGGGTCTGGGGCAGGGCACAAGTCGTCCACTGTACAATCTATATCACTGAGGGGTCTGAGGCAGGGCACAAGTCGTCCACTGTACAATCTATATCACTGAGGGGTCTGAGGCAGGGCACAAGTCGTCCACTGTACAATCTATATCACTGAGGGGTCTGAGGCAGGGCACAAGTCGTCCACTGTACAATCTATATCACTGAGAGGGGTCTGGGGCAGGGCACAAGTCGTCCACTGTACAATCTATATCACTGAGAGGGGTCTGGGGCAGGGCACAAGTCGTCCACTGTACAATCTATATCACTGAGAGGGGTCTAGGTCATGGCACAAGTCATCCACTGTACAATCTATATCACTGAGGGGGTCTGGGGCAGGGCACAAGTCGTCCACTGTACAATCTATATCACTGAGGGGGTCTGAGGCAGGGCACAAGTCGTCCACTGTACAATCTATATCACTGAGAGGGGTCTAGGTCATGGCACAAGTCATCCACTGTACAATCTATATCACTGAGAGGGGTCTGGGTCAGGGCACAAGTCGTCCACTGTACAATCTATATCACTGAGAGGGGTCTGGGGCAGGGCACAAGTCGTCCACTGTACAATCTATATCACTGAGAGGGGTCTAGGGGCATGGCACAAGTCGTCCCACTGTACAATCTATATCACTGAGAGGGGTCTGGGGCAGGGCACAAGTCGTCCACTGTACAATCTATATCACTGAGAGGGGTCTAGGTCAGGGCACAAGTCGTCCACTGTACAATCTATATCACTGAGAGGGGTCTGGGGCAGGGCAGGCACAAGTCGTCCACTGTACAATCTATATCACTGAGGGGTCTGAGGCAGGGCACAAGTCGTCCACTGTACAATCTATATCACTGAGAGGGGTCTGGGGCAGGGCACAAGTCGTCCACTGTACAATCTATATCACTGAGAGGGGTCTGGGACAGGGCACAAGTCATCCACTGTACAATCTATATCAATGAGAGGGGTCTGGGGCAGGCCACAAGTCGTCCACTGTACAATCTATATCACTGAGAGGGGTCTGGGGCAGGGCACAAGTCGGCATTTTGACAGTCAACATAATGTGAAGACCCCAAGCTCATCTATTGGTGATGAGTTTAAAGAATAGTGTAATTATATGTAATATAACATAAGCTTCTTTTTCCATTTTGTGTGATGTATTCAATGTGAGAAATATTAGTCCTTTATTTAGAACAGTTTTTAGCATACTTTACATAGAGGGCCACACGTTTATTAGTGTTAATCATTTTGGATAAGTTTTTTAAGTAGGTTTTTATAAGATATATCAAGTAATGCACTGTTGATCAGCATATGTAAATAACACAATATAAATCAATAAATTATTATTATTTCATGTTTTTACCCTCTGCAAATAAGGTTATTGATTTATTGTTATTACCCGGTATACATTACTATAAACCACTGATCAATATTGAGTGTATGAAAGTAAATTGAACATCACTGTTGACTGTATTTAATGCACTGATCACGGTTACCTCCTGTATCTACGCAAAGCCTTGTCAAAGTTATGATATAAGTATTTTACATCTACATTTATTATGTTGGTATTATTGGCTGATACCATCATGACTAGTATCTAATAGACTAGAAACAATAGAAGTGATCGGTAAAAATCAACATTATGTTTTCCAAACTATATTCGTGGGGAAAAAAAAAAGATTTCCAACAATGATATATATGTCAATATAAAGTTGGGAATAACATTTTACAATGAAAATTAGGGATATTAGCGAACGACGTTTCGTTGTCATCTTGAAAACATCTTCAGGTTCTTCATCTTCATTTAAACCTGAAGATGTTGTCAAGATGACAACGAAACGTCAATCGCTAATATCCCTAATTTTCATTGTAAAAATATAAAGTTGTCCAGTTTAATAGCTGATATTGAAGTTACACTCCAATGACTCTGAACAAAGGTTTCAAGTCGAGCCTATCAGGTCAAGTTTTTGAATTGGCCTGATAGCCTTGACTTGGAGTGTAACTTTAATATCAGCTATTTTGATAGCTGTGTCCATTAGGCATTTTCTCATGGGAATACATCATAGCTTAAACCTTTTACACATGTAGATATTATTTACAGTAAAAGTTTCTTCAATAAATCAATCATTTACGTAACAGTCTGGCCTTGTAGCACAGCTGGTAGAACATCGGGGATAAATTCTGGATGTCATCGGTTTCTAATCCCAATGGGGTTAGAGATATTTTATCTTAGATCCATTTGAGCTCATTTTCATTCTACGGCTTACACAAAGAAGGATTTTATGGGTAAATTTATAGCAATAATTGAACTTCCCCTACATGTTGATTTATTTAAAAGACTTCTGGCATAATTCCTAATCTGTAGCACAAAACAATAAATTTTAAGTAATAAACTGTAAAAATATATATTCTTGGTTTACACCTACATCATCGAAAATTTTCCCAGGACTTATATAGAACAAAACCTTCATAGGCCGAAAGAGCAGCCAAAACCACATATCTCAGCCGAAGCTTTAGTTAAAAGAAGTTTTAGATACGAAGATATGAGCAATCGAAGTTTTAGATACGAAGATATGAGCGATCGCTTATGCTCATAATTTAGTTAAAATGTATGTTGGTGTCGCATCGAGCGACACCAACATGGCAGCCAAATCACGATGACTGAAAATCATGTTTAATTGCAAATACTTCAATTTTTCAATAGCTATATTCATCAAAATAAAGTTACCCATCATCTACAAAGTTAAAATCGTATTATTTCAAATGAATTTTCCTATTTCTATGGCTTTTGAAAATGCGTGACTGTATTGCGTGACAGAATTTGACTCGCAATAAAACGAAAACCAAACATCTAAATTACAAAATTATTTTGGTAATAATTTTCTTATAACGATATAAACAACATATCCAACAAACAGTTTTGTGAGGTGAATAGTTTGGATTTTAGCTTTTTGATGACATCATGTGAAAACCAAGAATTACTATTTAGTCCTGCCCAGATTGGAGATCGTCTTTTTTGTTTGTTTGTTTGTGTGGTTGTTATAAAATGGAAGGTGGAGACATGAAGTCTCACCACAAGAGAGATTACAAATCACAAACCAATCAGGAGGCACCGGAGGTCAAGCAGGGGCAAGTTCAGTTGTCAGTTGTCAGAATCAATCACGCAAAGATATCTAGCTTCACTACATGTAGTTCTCCAAATCTAAGTATGTTTTCTCGATGTTGGTCGTTTATACAAATTCTGAGCTGGCCCGGCGGTATTATGTTGTCGAGTGCGGGGCGATTCCAAATTCTGTATGTTCTACCGAGTCACCCAACAAGTAACCAAACACTGATTTGATCCGACTATAATCGTTATCTCAGATCTAAACATTGAGAAATGTTTTTAGTCGTGAATACAGCTATGATGACTAAGCACAATCTGCAATCGAGTATGACTGTGAACGGGAATGATAAACACTAAAGCAACTCTTGCTAGACAGGTTTTACACATCTCGTAATTGGAGGGACGGAATATTCCCGGCCTATCTAATCAACGAGCTAATTCTGAATGGCTTGAGTTTCCTTGCCAGGATTGTCCTTTTTCCAAAAATACCTTTATAAAGTGGTTCAAAGAAAATTGTTTGGGGTGAGAATGAAAACGTGCCAGTGTCTCGGTCAGTTCAGTTCGTTCCTGATCTCTTCATTCTTCACAGCTCAGTCCCTCATCGAATGGAAGGTGGAGGCCCATATAAAGTATACTTCTTTCATGCTACAATGCATCCCAGTGCTCAATTGCACCAGGGCACGAGTGAACGCTTATTAAAGCGTCTAGTTTAATTTAGAATTGATTTTGTCAATAGATTAGGAATCAGTGCAAGAGGTCTACAAGTACAGGATGATAAAGGTCAAACTGATAACATGAAAACAAGATGTTAATATCCATCTGTACATTTACTTCTTTTCAATATACTCGCTTTACCACAAATGAAACACAGTGAAATATTAGAAATATTTATAATCAACAAAAGAAATATTGAATCCAGACTTCTGTAGTTCACAGGACAAATAATGCTATCTGTTGAATAAATCCTTATCCATTAAATGTATCCACTTGACAAGGGTTTATCCAATAGATACCATTGACTCTTGTTATATTAGACACCCTAGGGGCTGTAATAATTGAAGGGCTCCCTGCAAGAACAGCGTAAGTGATCTCTGATCAAAATCTAATTTCTCCTTGAGATTCTTTGGTTTTCAAAGGAGAATTTGGGTTTTGATCACAAATCACTTACTCTGTTCATGCAGGGAGTCCTTCGATTGTGGGAGTAATACTCAATAAACTCTTGGTGATTTTAGCAGATTGGGCAATGATCTGTCTCTTGTCCATAATGACAAGGTGGCCGCAACGGAAGGCAAGAGTTTACTGTAGTGTCTACAACCAGGGCATATGGTCCAGTATGATAATATGTTATCTGATTGGAAAGTAAAAGTGAAAAAGCTCATACCTGTAATTGATTGGTTGCGGCTATTGGATACCTCTCTGATTCACTTGCTAACACCACTGGGGGAGGCCGTTCATCCTGCGGAGGTGTGGCAACCTGTTGGTGGTACAGGATGTTAAGTTGAAAATTCATTATAATCAAGCCTTTAACAAAAAAACAAAAAAAAAAAAAGCCTCTCATACAGCGAAGGGACTAAGAGAGATGTCTGCATGATTTACATGTTGGTGTCACTATTTTATCATTTGTAAGTGAACATTACAGAAGGTTCAGGCAAAACAAAAGATGGACGGCTGCCAAATGTTTTAGTCATTGTCACATCCAACTCACTACTTTCGTTTTCAGCCTTAATGTAATTTTCAATCCATTGTCTATATAAACAACAGCTTATAGGTACGCTCTGCAATTTAAACTATTCAGTTAGATGATGATATAGAATGAATATGGAATTTCTTGAACAAGTAATACAATTGTACATAGGTATGAAATTAGCAGGTGTCAATTGCCTAATGAGAATAATACTGATCTGCAAGAATTACATCAATATAGACATCCTGTAAGTTAACTTTGGCATTCTAGACGCATTTCAGCAGTTTTGTTTGCTCCTATATTATCAATCCACTCAGACTGGTGAGAGCCTTTATTTGTTCTTAGCTGAAAAGAGGCAAACATGCTGTTCACATCAGCTGATATGATTCCAATATAAAAATATAGATCTCAGTTGTTTAAGGATTGGACTTTCTGTAAGATAAGACCTAATCTGCTAATGCCTTTGTATTCATTCCTTGGATAACTGCAATTTACTCTTTGAACAAAATGGGCCAAAATTGTTATCTTCTAACGTTACCAAAATATGGTAATGCAAAAGCATCAAAAATAAGGAATGATTTTCCTTGAAAACTAGATGTTACTGAACTAGTTACCGTCGGGTAAGGAAAACACAACATTTTCCTATGATACTTTTTTCTATGATATATTTCCTATGATACTGTATATTTCATATTGTAGCAGTTAGATCCGAAAGAGATCTCAAAATTTCCCCAGTAAAGCTGCCAATGGCTTAGCACCTCATGTCCCAAATTTGACTACCAGTAATGTTCCTAGTACTTTAATGCCAAGGTGTTGCTGGTACAAAATCCTACTTCTAAAACATAGAATAATAATAAGTTGTGTATAAACATTGTAAAAGGAAATACCCTCGTAATCAAAACTAATTCCAAGGGTCATTGCTGCCCAAAGGTTCACTTTTTAATCCTCATTAACTAAGGCATTCTGTTGGTATAGATAATATGCTATGACCCTCTAAAGCTTGCATAAAATTATATCCTTGGTATTAGTTGAATTCCTTAAAGCTCCTTGACATCTAAGTCCCGCCTTCAAAGCAATAACACACGAAATGACTATGAGAAGAAACGTTTCGAGTGGGATGGACATAATTATTGGAAAACAAGCTTAGTAGAAGTGCTAAAACTTGAGTTAACTTAAAGCCAACTGGGGTCTTCTTTCTGTGAAGGGAGCACGATTGTACTCAAACAGATTGACATTACAGTGTCAACAAAGCAAGTCGTATCGACTTGACTCATTTCATATATTCAGTAAACTAATAAATAGTTAACTCTGGTCCGTAGTTGCCTAGGAATATTACATGTATATTGATAGGATATAACGATCAGATACAATCCCCAGGACGATATGATTACTCCTATGGGTACTACATACTCGTCGAGCCATGAATCAAATTAATGAGCCATGACACCCAAAATAACAAAAAAAACTCTTACACTAAACCCTTGCAGTAATTCAGGTTTGTCAAGGATTTCGTCCCGTTGTAAAATATCAATATTACATGGAGGTAAAGTCTCACCTTGGAGTGATCGGTAACAGCTTGTTCTGAATCGATGGCTTGATGTTCCCACTTTTGTGCGACTTGCAAAGTTTCGTCCGCTTTTTGATCCTGGGATTTACTACCATCCAATAACGTAGCCTCGTAGAACTCTTGGATATCTGTTCAATTAAACCACAAATTGAGGATTTGAGTTATGATTGTTCGAGCAGAGAAGTTGGAATTTTAAATTTCAAATGCAAGAAGTTTGGTCCAACGTATTAAGGCAAAGCACTCCGAGAAGTCAAACCTTACACTTTATACAGGAATTGCAACGATTAATAACTATAGAAACTCGAGAGGCTTTGTAATGAGAATACTTAAACAGTAGATCAGAAAGACTTATGAACAAAATCAATCGTTTCATTACTTTACTTGGAGTTCTACGTTACCTAACAAAGCAAGGAATAGACGACTTTGAAATATCCTAATGACTCGCTCGATAGCCCCTCGAAGAGCCTTGTCTTGTGGCTTCGTTAATTTCTCGTGGTACTTCTCTAGCAATTCAAGAGCTCGGTCAGCGTCTGAAAGCAAATCACAGCATTAAAAGTGCATAGTTTAGAGACGAGATGGAATAGTTCGTAAGCGAAGTCAGATCTCACATCACACGTCCGTCGAGTTACCTTCTCTGTGAACAGGCATTGTTCAGAGCTGTCCTTGGTCAGAAATCAGACATATACATTCATAAGGCTAATCTACGATCCCCATAGACCACCTATGAGCAATATTATTAGCCGTGCAGCGAAGGAAAACAAGGTAAAAGGTGAAGTTATTCTCCCGCAAACAGAAATTCACTTTACAAGAACGCCTTTCGCGTGCCATGGAGAGCGGTAGGTATCACGTGTCAATTTAAACCAATCAGGTTTCATAATTCTTGCCACATGTCCAAGGAAAGGCTTGTGATTGGTTAGTTTTTCGACCCATGTCTTGTTGTTTATGGTGGGGGTACTGTTGAGGGCCAGTCACTAACCGAATCATATCAATTAGTACATTCCTCATTTCGAATAAATATATACATTTACCACAACATGGGGTCTCTAACTTTTGGAGACTACAGAGTGATTTCACGAATATTTACAATGTTCAAATGATGGAGGTTTTGCCAACCATTCTGACTGGTCTGTAAGTAATAGGGGGAAGTTTTCAGTCATGGCGCTGACCTCGCGGGCCACCTTCATCACCGGTTTACCAATGTGCTAGCTCATTCATCTAATTTTCCATTTTTCACAGGAGGGATTGACTCTAATTATTGAATCCGTTCTTTTCAAATTTACTCTCGACAGCCATTTTTTTTGCAACGAATAAAAAAACGCATTTGCCCAGTGGATTCAAATGGGGGTGAGGGTCAGGTACAAGTTAGTCCCACTGGTGTCGTCTTCCCATCCCCTAGTCAAAAAAGTAACAGCTTACGACACAACTAAAAATCAGTATTCCGGTCATCCATTTCTGAGGTAAACATTATTTGTTAATTTTTAATTTGCATTACATTTTTCCCTGGTCTTATTTTGAGAGATCACAACCACGCCCACCAAGATCTTTTCATTTTGGGCTTCCTGTGTAGTACGTTTGATCACCTGCTAAGGTTTCTGGGAAGTGCTGGTATTTTCCTGGGTCAGTAGCTAGCTATTTGCCTGTTTATAGCATTGTTAACAGAGATATATGCCATATGACAGTGGACATATAACTCCTAGTGGACATATAACACCTTCTACTGTAGATCGATGTTGGCCAGGGCCAAAACTAGTGGATTTTGTAAGTTTTTTTGACAATTTATGACATGCCGCCATTTTGGATTCTCTCGCAGAATTATGTATGCTTAGGAATAAATCGTATTCTATTATTTCTATTTGTGCAGTTCAATTAATATGCTATTGTAGCTTAGTTTTATTATGTTGTTGAGTTGATACAGTATTTATATGGATTAAATCTCGTTCCATAGCTGTTTGTGTATGTTTGTACTGTAGTGTCATCTATAATTGAGTTTGCTTGTCTTGCAACATATTTAAGCACTGCTGATGCAATAGCACTTTGTAGATATGCCTGATTTCAGTTAATAGAAGAGAAACTTGAATCAATAAGATAAGATATCATATTTCAAGTTGTCATATCTAATAACTTATAATAATAATAATAACAATAATAATGATAATCTAATAGCAATATCACACTATCCTTTTAATAATAATAATAATTTAATTTTTATAATGTGCATGTTTTATTTGCATACAGCTATTTCAAAAAACGTTGATACTGAATACTGCATTCTAAATAGTGTATTCCAAGACCGAAATGTATTTTGGGACTCGTGTAATATTGTCTAATGTAATATAAATAATAATTATTTATTTTATTTTTTGTGTATTCCATCAGAAACAATATACTAGCTCCATATGGCGAACAAATCGCTGTATATTTACTTTTTATTTCAAAATAACGAGGCCCACAATGCCCTTTGGTCTTGGAATGTACTATTCAGTATGCAGTATTCAGTATTCAACATTTTTTGAAATAGCTGTATGCTCACATGCACACTATTGTGATCTGTTATTTTATTGTTTCCAAACACATTTACACACAGTACATGTAGATGTACTCCAAGCCAGGCATCTAACTCACTCATAAGTATGTTCTTTAGTTTGATTATAAATGTTTTATTCAGATAATGCTCCAGTTTCTAAAGCACTACTACTTCTAAATGGTTCAGCGTCACTCATAAATATTCTACTTGCATCATCATCTCTAAAAAAGTTACTACCTAGTTATGAATGGCTAGAGGTTATACGCCATTTTAAGGTCAGTATCAAATTGCATGCAGAAATCATTGGAAACCGTTGAATCCCGCTCTCTCAACTCTCTGACAAGGGACAAGAAAACTAGTTCAAGATAGTGAGGGTTCGAAATAGCAAACAAGTACCAGCAAACTTGACCTTATGAGTAACAAAGGATCTCGATGTGTGACAACTTCATCTAAAAGGAGGTTCCAGGCTCTCCCTCTTTCCCCCAGGCTCTCCCTCTTTCCCTCAGGCTCTCCCTCTTTCCCCCAGGCTCTCCCTCTTTCCCCCAGGCTCTCCCTCTTTTCCCCTTCTCCCTCTTTTCCCCTTCTCCCTCTTTCCCCTTCTCCCTCTTTCCCCTTCTCCCTCTTTCCCCTTCTCCCTCTTTCCCCTTCTCCCTCTTTCCCCTTCTCCCTCTTTCCCCTTCTCCCTCTTTCCCCTTCTACCTCTTTCCCTTCTCCCTCTTTCCCCTTCTCCCTCTTTTCCCTTCTCCCTCTTTTCCCTTCTCCCTCTTTTCCCTTCTCCCTCTTTTCCCTTCTCCCTCTTTCCCCTCCACAATTCTACTTACTTCTCCCCCCTCCCGACCAGAAACAATGCCATGTGAAACCATGTGATCGCCTGAGAGACGCTTCAGTAGTTACAAATGTATATTTGTATTTTCATCAACCAAGTTTGCATATATAGAAGGCAGGGATTGTGTGATACCTTCAGCACTAACTGGAATGACCAGGAAGTGTTAAAATTACAAATCATCTTGACAGTACTTTGAATTAAAGTGTTTTATTTTCTCATTTATTGCAGTTATTTCATGCCCTTAGTTCAACTATATATTTTTCCAATGCAAGAGATCTTTTATGTGGCTCCTTTCTTCTTTATACTTATCGCATTTTTGAAAGACGATATGGTTCAAGAAAATATGCTGTAAGTTTGAAATCTTTGTTTATTAAAAATGTATTTCATCTTTATTAGTTTGTTTCTTCATTTGTTTCTTTCTTTTCCATTTAATCAACCATCCATTCACTTTATCTGTCCTTTCTTCCTTCCTTTTTCCCTTCCTTTCTTCCTTCCTTTTTCCCTTCCTTTCTTCCTTTCTTTCTTCCTTCCTTTTTCCCTTCCTTTCTTCCTTCCTTTTTCCCTTCCTTTCTTCCTTGTCTTTTGATTCCTTCATATCAGCATTTCCGATTTTGTCACTTTCATATACAATTATTGTTCTATTTCAGTCATATATCTTTGCAAGTACAATCATAACAGTTGGATTACAGTTGATTGTAATATATGGAGTGAAACACCTTGGATATGAAATTGGTCCTCTACCCTCTGGATTGTATCTTCTTTTGCTCTCCGTTTTTATCAAAGAAACGATTTACCTATTGCAACCAAAAAGCAATTTCCCCTCAGAGATGCTGTTAAGATTGCTGCACATTAATTATTGTTACTATCATACAGTATATGTGTTGTAGTTCAAAATGATCCCTTGGTTCAATTTAAATTAAACCGGTTCAATTTAAATTGAACTGGTTTAATTTGGAATTTTAGGGGAGGGAGTCCTAAAAAGAACTAAATAATTTTCACCTCCCTCCCTCCCTTCTCTCTCTATCTTCTCCCCTCACATCTACCTATATAACTGTCTGTCTGTCTAACTATCTAGAACTAATATCTAATTAGCATTTTTTTTTAAATAAATATCCTACCTGACTGGGACTTGAACCCCTTACCTTTGGCTTGCTATGCCAAGACCTTAACCACTTGACCATCCAAGATTTCGTTGGCAGTAATGCATTGCACATTATTAATAAACCTAAACCTAAGATAAAGTCTCCCCTAATACTAACCCTAAACCTAACCCCAAGGTACTTCATTACTATATATAGTCTTCCCCAATACTAACCCTAAACCTAACCCCAAGGTACTTAATACCAAAACAAATTGAACCAGTTCAAAATAAATTAAACTGGTTCAAAATAATTTGAACCAAAAATCATTTTGAACCACAACATATGCATCCAAAAGCACTTAACACCAATATTTCCTTGACACAGTTGTTCAGCTATGGGGTAGTATTTGCTGGTCTTGTCCAGTATTTTTTTGATATCCCTACAGTAGATGCAGTAACAGTGTTAAGTGTCTCTATATCTGGCAAGGTGCTGTGCTACTCTGTTGCCCTCCAGGTATAAAAGTTACAATATCTAGGTGTCATTGTCAACAACTTCAGTAGTGCTCTGACACGTTATATCTGTGAATAAAGTATTAGCTATATTATTTTCTCACGCTGATGATGGACGTTTAGTCTGAAATTACAAACAATGGAAGGTTGAGGAAGCTTTATCGTTCACTATGAATATATCCACATTGTTGTCGTTGATACATATTGCATGTAATTCACTGTTTGCCTTGCTTGTGATCTGTAGATGCTGCTAGGAAGTAAAGAATCGCTGATAGCTGGAGCATGTGGAATGGTATGATACATTATTTCAAGTATTATTGTTATTATTGGGGAACTTATGACATTTACTCATTTGTCCCACACATTTAGTTGGTGATGGCAGTGGTCATGATGGTGATGGCAGGTGGCAGTGGTCATGTTGATGATGACAGTTGGCGATGACAGTGGTCATGATGGTGATGACAGTTGGTGATGGCAGGTGGCAGTGGTCATGATGGTGATGACAGTTAGTGATGGCAGGTGGCAGTGGTCATGATGGTAATGACAGTTGATGATGGTAGTGGTCATGATGGTGATGACAGTTGGTGATGGCAGGTGGCAGTGGTCATGTTGATGATGACAGTTGGCGATGGCGATGGCAGTGGTCATGATGGTGATAACAGTTGGTGATGGCAGGTGGCAGTGGTCATGTTGATGATGACAGTTGGCGATGACAGTGGTCATGATGGTGATAACAGTTGGTGATGGCAGGTGGCAGTGGTCATGATGGTGATGACAGTTGGTGATGGCAGGTGGCAGTGGTCATGATGGTGATGACAGTTGGTGATGGCAGGTGGCAGTGGTCATGATGGCGATGACAGTTGGTAGTGGCACTGTTCATGATAATGATGACAGTTGGTGATGGCAGTGGTCATGATGGCGATGACAGTTGGTAGTGGCACTGTTCATGATAATGATGACAGTTGGTGATGGCAGTGGTCATGATGGCGATGACAGTTGGTAGTGGCACTGTTCATGATAATGATGACAGTTGGTGATGGCAGGTGCAGTGGTCATGTTGATGATGACAGTTGGTGATGGCACTGTTCATGATGATGATGACAGTTAGTGATGGTAGTGGTCATGGTGATGACAGTTGGTGGTGGTAGTGATCATCATTATTATGATGGTATCCACTATAGTGGAAGTGGCACTAATCATGATGATTTATTACTTTTGAACCTATTAAGCAATAATGTTTTCTCGCTAGATTGCTGGTCTTATTTACAAGTGTAATGTTGCATATATCCAATCCTGGCTCAAGTTACCTAGCTTGGTAACCACTGTTTTTACAAGAAGTGTTGGCTGGTTCTTCATAAGTAATGACGAACCAAGTCCCCCTCCCATGGGAGCAACACTAGAAATCCAAGAACAGCAACAAATGGAATTGTATGAACAACAGATGTGGAGGAGAGCAATGGCAGAAAACACGGCTAATCCAAGGGTAAGTACTTCCCTTTGCACCCACTAAACATAGTCAGGTCTATGGTTAGTACATTGAAACATTGCTGTTATAATCATAATTGAAGGGCTCCCTTCAAGAACAACATAAGTGATCTCTGATCAAAATCTAAATTCTCCTCGACATTCTTTGAATTTCAAAGGAGAATTTGGATTTGGATCACAAGTCACTTACTCCGTTCTTGCAGAGAGCCCTTCATTATTAGTGAACCAAACACCATGTAGCTATCTTTTTGCATGGTTTTCATTTTCAGTTAACACCTTGAACAATTCTGATGAACTTGTTAAAGTGATTAATTTGACACTTCACTTAGTAAACCTTTGGTAAATAATGGTAAAAATTATGAAAAACTATTCCCAGTTTACTGATGCCCAGTATCTTCACCAAATGTTGGTTATGCTGAGTCGACATAACTTACTATGATAGTATAAACCATACACTATTTAAAAATAAAATAAAATTCGTATGAGTGGGAAACCTACGGCATGGAATTACGGTCACGGTATGGAATCAAAGACATTGTATTCAACCAATCACAGCGCACAAAATCATTGCTCAACCAATCAGAATGCTTGGATACAGCATGATGATGGCGCGATGCAGTCACGGCATGGCACGGACCGTACCGTAACTACTTCACAGTTATACGAAAATGAAACGACTCTAATGTCAAAAATTAACTACAACCTTGTATAATGTTTCCATGCATGTTGTTTTGCAGGCAAGATCAAGAGCTGGTCAAGGATATGCTGAAGTAATGGTACCCCCCGCAGCTGGTCTGAGAGACTGGCTTTGGGGTCCTGACAATGTACAAGACACACCCAATCATTGGCAATCAATGATGAATCATGCTGACAATGGTGCTGATCCACATCAGCAACCAACAGTAGAAGTTTCAGAAGAACAGGTATTGAAAACTCAATGATTATCAAAAACAGTATTTATATGTATGTGTATATGTGTGTGTGGTATGTGTGAAAATGTAATATGTATGTATCACATCAAACTTCTGTAAATTAAGAGTCAAGTACAAATAAACATCCATTCAATTATTCAGTTCTATAATATATGCTGGATATTGCTGTCAGCGAGTGACATTGGTACCTACTGTTATGCAACCAGACCCTGAACTTCTAGTTGGGAGTTGAAACTGGGAGAATGAAATGGTAGAAATACAGTTTCTTTTCTCCATTTCTCAGTCTTCTCACATGCCTCACAATCCCCCAGCTGTAACTTCCAACTAGAATTCTTGAGAGTTGTGTGAACAGGTGCAGAGCTACCTAGTAACAACAACTTTATTACCTTAAAATGATAAAAATATTTACAAACTTAGAAAAAAAGAAGAACAGTTCTTTATGTGGAAAAATCAGAAAAATTGGGCTTCCTGTGGTAAAAATAGGCAAGAGGAAATGTGTGACACAGGAAGCCCAAATTTTCCATATTTTGCAATTTCCCCCCGATTTTTTCAGATAAAGAGTTGCCTGCAAATCGGAGGAGGCTAAGCTGCCTAGTTATTTGAATCCTTTTAATTGCCACAGTTGCTTATAATGTAATTTACATCTGCATCCATCCTTTATGAATCTTTCCCTTTATCTGTGCGGCTGTTATGTTGACATAGTTTTCTGTTTCACAGGTCCAAACTCTAGTTGATATGGGTTTCTCCAGACAAGATGTCCTCCATGCGCTTAGTGTTACAAATAACGATGTGAATAATGCCACTTCAGTGCTGCTGTCACATTCTTGATCTTATACTTAATTCTAATCACCAATAAGTTTCAATAGTACAATGTAAATATTTGTAAGAGATATCTTTTCATTATTTAATGCTGTGAGAAATATACATGTATATAATTATTATAGTTTAGCCATGGTGTATTATCAGAATATTAATGTTTTAAACATGAAATCTTTCCCAGTCATTGTCGGACTTAGAACGAGACGTTCTATAAGCATTCTCACTCAGCGGGCTTCAGTTTAGCCTCCTAAAGCAGACGCGTGTCCAGGCTTCCGTTTTACTTCGCTAGCTTCAGCTATGAGCCTTTGGTTTCCTCAACAGCACAGAACACATATGCCTTTGTACCTAGTTGGCAATTTGTGGCCGAAAGAAAACTCTTTTTTTCAACTCGGCATGCCACCAGCAGCCCACCAAATAATAATTACTAGGGATTCAACTTCATTCATTTCAGTATGTGAATGTATGACTCTTTCCTTATTAATATAGCAAAGATCCTTCCTACCTTACTGAGAGAAGGATGGGGAAAACCTTTGCTTGAACAAAGGGGTACCTGCTTAACTTGTCTGGGGGCAATTTGCATAAAACTTTGTCAGGATGTATACATGGACCTGTTTGTATCAGATGTGTAACACTGTCACAATCACTGTTTATTTTATTTTAGATATACGTAGTATGATAAAGACAGTCACTTGATTGATAGATCTCTGCTTTGCTTTTATAAAGAGAGAAACAGAGGGTAATTTTGTGTGCGCATGCGCTGCCAGTCAGATGAACACGAGAATCACAGTTTTAATTGCTGTCAGTTTTGCCCAAGTTTTATGCAATTCGCACCTGGTGTGACTTATTGTTTGTCATTGCATGAGTTGCGAATGAAAGGGCAGTGTTGCACAAAAAGGCAATTAGTTTTTGTGGAACTTTGTCTCTTTTTTGCACAACCCACTTCTACTTTTGCAACAATAGTTGTAGCAAGCATTGTTGCATTTTAAAGTGTTGCCTAGCACAATGTTCACCCCTTGTGCAACTTGCATCGCAACAATTAGGAAACTTATCTCGCAAATGTGCAAACAGGGCCGTAGCTGCCAGTTTTTGAGTGGGCCGGACAGTTTTTGAGTGGTCCGGTTTTCAAACTTTGTTTTTCATAAAAAATTCTGAATAATTAAAAATGTAAATAAATTGAAACTGTTTTATTCGAAAAGTGGTCCGGTTGAAACAGGACCAACCATACTGGCGGCAACAGCCCTGGTTTTTCACAGTTACCATTTTGCATAAAATAATGCCTAGTGACAACCTTCCAGACCAAGAAAAGATGGGTGGCCCAACCTATCCACTAGGCTAGAAATACTCTGGGTTTACAGTACATAGGTCTTCAAACAATGTAATTAAGTAAATCATAATAAATGAAAAACCTATAAGCCATAAACCCTTGACAATAACCATTACAAAACAATCACAACCATGTAGTTTTGAAATATATTTGATTGCTACAATTCATAAACTCAAAATTTTACTCTTCAACTAATATTTGTCTATATGGGTGTTTGGTGATTACATACTTATTAGAATTACGGCCACTTTAAAATTACTTAAATAGATTGATGAAATAACCAGCCCTGGTCATATATCCAATAGAAAACATGCCCTTCCAGGCTATTAGGATTTCAAAACAGTTCCTGCTTTCTTTCAATATTACAGCCTTTATGAAGAGTAGATGTTACAGTAGTGAGCCAGGGGAGGTGGTGGAAGGAAAGATTATGGGACTGAATCACACTTGTTTTGGGTTTACCATGGCATAAGAACCTTGCAACTTTTTTTCTCTTCACCAAATTCCATAGATTTCTAGACCCTTTGACTACCGTATCAGTGACACAATTCATACATCAATGATGTAGTATGGTTAGTTTTAGGATAGCCTGCGCAGCGGTGGAGGGCGAATGGAAGGCGATATTTGGGTACCCTTGTTGTGAATCCTCCACTGACTCAAATTCTTCAAAGGAGTTCTTCAAGGAGTGAAGATTGTTTTTTTATATTTCTAACAACTCGGCAATGTCTTTGTGTAGCTGCACAAATTGTCCTGGCTATTGTAACAATACATAGAACGACAATAGAACAATAGCCAGGACTTTTGTGCAACTACACGAAGACCTGACCAACAACTCTGAACATGACAGCTGTAGTATTGTCTTCATGTTTAGAAAAATCCTTGATAATAAGTGTTTCACTGGAAATTCTTGTAGTCTGCTGACAGTGATCCATGACCGTCTCAAAGAAACCAGAAAACTGGATAATAATTACGATTCTTAAGTGACATGATCAAAATCCAACTTCTCCTTTGAAAGTCAAAGAACCTCAATGAGAATATAGATTTTGATCAGAGACCACATACACTTACACATTGTTCATGCACAAACCCTTCAATTTCAATTGCTATTTGGGGAATAAATTTATGTCAATGACATTGTAAAAAGAATTCTCCAAATTGCTTTTTCTAAAAAGAACATTACAGAAAAGTTCTTCGATACTTTTCTTAATGTTGGATATTATTATTATTATCCCTTCAAAATGTAAAAAATGGCCTTAATACCTGGCCAGCACATCATTTCTTGTTTGTTTTCTCACTTGTCGACAGGTTTGACAAGATACATTTTATCTCCTTTTTCGGTTGTAAATATAGGTGCCTTCTTGTAATGTTCAATAAGGTCATCTAAAGTCTTAAAAGTACGAGTACCAATCTTGAAGCCACTGTCTAAGGTTTTGATCCTGAAGTGTTTAATACGGTCTGGGGCCTTCATTGACACAGAATAATCTCCACTCTGAATCAACAATGGAAAATATGAGATCAATGTTGGTGAATGTATAGAGTAAACTCTCAATGGCTACGAAACATAGCTTGTTGCAATTCTAATGTCCAGTAAGTGATTCAATTCTTATTTCATTTAATCAACTGGATGAATCATATTATTCACTCTCTCAATGGCTATGTTACAGTGCATTTCAAACATCACTTTTGAATTTATTTTTATTTATTTTTTTCTTTGTTTTTTTTTTAAATCTTTTTTAAAATCTTTTTTATCACTTTTGATGATCAGGTTCTGGAGTTCATAAACCACCTTGAACTTGGGAACTTCACTATGAACTTCATTGCTGAACTTCAAACTTGTTTCTTGTTAGAACTGAAGTTCACACTCAATTTGCAGTCAGTCAGTCAAGTCAGTTGTATTTATAAAAAGTAGTTCTCTCCATAAACATTTATAAAATAGCTATGATATAACGCGCGCTCTGATTGGCCAAAGGATGCATATTCCGAGTGCTTTATGAGAACACACAGCACACACGTACAGATATTCAAACATTTTTGCAGCAAAAAAAATTGAAAACTTGCTCTAAAATCATAATTGTATTTTACAAAAGAAATAGAAAACTCGGTAGCTGTGCTCTATCGAGATATAGAAGCACTTGGGAATTGAAAGAAGACGCGAGAAGTGCTAGGAGTACGCCTCGTGCTTCTCGCACTTCTTGCGTCTTCCAATTCCCGCGTGCTTCTATAACTCGATAGAGCACGCTGCCTCGTTTTCTATTTCTTCATTTGAATGTGATTATTGACGCAAATTTAGTTTGTACTTCTATTCCAATGAATTTCCGAATTCACGCAGGAAGCAACAAAGTTCATTTCAAAGTTTCAAAGTTAATTCAAGGTGAACTTTGGAACAAACTGCAGACCATCTCGTCAAAAGTGATGCGAAACACCATTGTAATGGTCCCATATATTGATAAACTACTGTATTAACCTACCACAGTTTCACTTTCCCGAATAAGAAAATCTCCATCATCACCATGTACACCCAAGAGTCGCTCTCCATTTTCTCTTGAAATTGTTCCCCAAAACCACTTCTCATTTGCAAATGGTAAAGCTTTATGAGATGGCTTTATAACTCTCTGGAACGCCTGACTATCATCTACAGGAGAGAGAGGTAATTTTTTGGCTGATTCAAATTGATTGCTTACAGTATTATCAACATTGCTTCTTGCATCTTGTGATAAAGTTTTCACATAGTTCTTAGGAACAAGACCTATGCTGCCATCACTCTTCTTAGCCTCCCACCAGTCAGGGTCTCCATCCGGCTGTCTTAAAATGTCTAATGTTTCATCTTTTTGAAAGCTCAGTTCTTCTTCATTAGATGAGCTAAACGGATACAAAGCCACAACCTTGAAACTGAGCTTTTCTTCTGGTTGTTCAGATTCTTCTGCGTAGTTAGAAGGAAACCATCCCTGTTTATATCCACAGCGTCCTTTCCACCATCCATCATGTTCCTTCTCAAGGACAAATATACGGTCACCTTTATTTAGTTCTAGTTCATCATTGTTTCTGGGCTTGTAGTTGAACTTGGCCACTACTTCGCATATTGCCTTGTGCGTTGGCACAAGGACGGATTCTGGTGTGCAATATTGGTTAGGTTCATTATCAAAACCATTACTGTCAGAATGACTCTTTTTATTTCCTCCTTTTCCACCAAATTTCTTCTTAAATTTTGACCGAATAGAATCCTTACGACCAACATAGTTTGACGGGACATATCCTGACAGACTTTGTTCGTTTCTTACTTTCCACCAAGTCTGAGAATCGTCGATGATTATAAGCTTTTCATTCTTTTTGATGGACAACTCTTCTTTTTGTTGAGCATTGTAGTCATACAATGCAATAGCAACTGGCTCTTCACTCATCTGAAAACAATTAAATCTGAAAATAAGTAAAACTTCAAAGTTTGGTTGTAGGTAAGATTTATTGGATTGATTAGTAACAAAAGAAGTTACTTGAGGTTAAAACAAAGTGAATACTCAAACAGCATCAGAATGGAAAGGCATGGTTCACCTTAGCATTCAAAATACATGTTACCAGCACAGTGTTCAGAGTAGCCGGTCAAATGGAGCATAAATATATGTGTATAGAGTACACCAGTCAACTATAAATGCCAGAATAATACTAGCCTGCTTTTCAGACTCAATTTTTTTACGCTCGAAAATCTCGCCAATACATGATTGCTGTCAATTACCTCTAGGTTTTCATTTATTTCAGTTTGTTAACTGAGTGTTTAAAGCTATGTTGTTACACACCAAGTGCAAGAAGCACTGTTATCTCTGCTGGAGCTCCAAGACACTTGGTCCTTGCTATTCTTCTACTCACTAATTAAATTGTTTTGATTTTGATAATATACCAAACACAATGGAGGACTCGAAAATGAGAGATGTGACTTATTGTGGGAGAGCTCCTAAGTCACTCACAAGGGAAATACTAGATTCCAAGATCTATATAAAGCTACTGTAGTTTAGTAGTTAGAAAGAATCTGTTGGAATTAATGCTGTTCACAACAAACTCTTGTATTTCTACTTGACTGATATTCAAAATAGAACAACTAATAATGCAAATCACCAAGAGATGCCAATGTTATCAAAATAGTCCATACAACAATGGAAATTATCTCAAATATTAATGATTAGAGCATGAATGTAAAGAATTGTTTGTGACGCTAATGTAAGCATTTTAAGAATTTTGGATGTATCTATTAATTTATACCTGAGTTTTCCCTCACTGGATTCTCTGAACAATGTCAAAAATGTCAATATCAGTAGCATTTGCCGGGCATAACGAAATGGGTCTAATTCGATCACTCAAAATCTTTTAGAGACCGAATATCCCAAAAATATCCCAAAAATATCCCAAAAATATCAAGAAATCTTAAAGCATTGAGCTGATTGCGTAAATAACTCAGGTCGAGTTTCGATATATTGATAAGCAATGATGAAATATAGACATCCTTAAAATGGAATATTTCGAAATCTAGAAGAGAGACTAGAAAGAAATAAAATCATTTTTGAAATTATGCCAAAGATTCTTATGTTGATGCGCGTGGATATTTTTGAAGAGCAAAGAGGATAAATGTTCATGATGAAAGTATAACCGCTTCACGATCAGCTCCCGAAGTTTCGATCAGTCATCTACGCTCTCATTAACAAACTGACAATGAATGAGAACATGGATTTACGACTAAGATTCGTACTGAGTCATATTGTTTACGTTTCGGTGAAACAGCAGAGAATTTTAAATACAACAAAGTACGATACATTTATTTCACTTTCAGCTTGCGATTTCGTTGCACGAGTTCACACCGACAATAAACTACTTCTAAACACAGGACTTAACCCACAAATGGCTCCATGACAAAAAAGCAAAGCATATCGCAGATAATATGAGTAAATCCACAAGATCGCCTAACAAATATCTCGACAACGACTCGTTAAAACACAAGCAAGTCAAACTACACATTCCTCAACTCGTGCTATCAACTCACCTTTTTTGCCACGAACCAATTTTTCCACCGTCAAAATATCATTACAGGCGATTCAAGAATTGAACATTTCGACACTACCAGTATTGGTCGACCTTCAGCAGTCCATTTCATGTGGAATTTCTGCTAAAGGAAGGATAACAGGGGATATTTTGGGCCAATCTTACCCTCCTTTCTTCTGTTCCCGTGTAAGAGAAGCGGTTTCCTGTTGGTCAAATTATACACCCATATCACGTGACATACTGGCACTAGACAGACGCGTACACTATATACAAAGGGAGCCCAAATCGATAATTAGTCAGTGGAAAGTGAAATATAAAATAGACTGACAGAAAAAAAATACGAATGACATATGACTGCAACGGAACAAATGCTGACTTATGGTAACCCATTGTATGCCTGTGTTACAGGCTGAGAGTCATCGGGACTGTACCCATGGACATGTCAGCTACATTAATTAATTTCCCCGCAGTACTCATTCGGAGAGGATGAGCCACGGCAGTGCCTTCTATTATACAATCACTGTAAAACTAAACTTAGCCGGAAAGGAAAGGATAGGATTTACACTCCTTCCTTGTCGGTTTAGTTGAAACACTGAAAAACCGAAACACTGTTAGCTAACAATGGAAAAGCATGTTTAAGCAAATTAACGGGGTTTCAGGGCTGAACCCGTACTTTGAATAGTGACCGACTTTTTCAAATCCAAAAGTCAAGATGCATTATAATCAACTATGTTGTCAGCTTTAATAATATGCAGTTGTGAAAGCGCCTGATTGTACCAGAAGTACATAGTTATGTATCCGGATTGTACCCGCAATTCCTATAGCCTCCGGCTATAAAGCAGACGTGTGTCTTCCGTTATACTTCGCTTAGTGGCCGGCCGGCGTAGTAAAAACGGAAGCCTGGACACGCATCTGCTTTAGGAGGCTAGGAATTCCAGGCCGTGAGGGTGTATCGATTGTGGCAAAAGCACGAATACGTTTTTCGATTTTAGACTCTCTTAAACACACTAAATTGCTATTCTTTCCGGCCAATAAAGGGGGAGAGGGTGGGGAAGGGGGCTGAGCCCCTTCATTTTTTTATCTGCGGGGGAGGGGAGGGGGTTAGACCCACCCCCCTTGCCACACGGCACCGGCTGTAATAATAATAGTCAATAAACTATTAGTAGAATATAGATGAGAGGCAGAACTCCTAGTCTCCTTTGCAGCCTGACGAACCTACTAAAACGTCTCGGCAAAGGAAGCTACAGAACTCCCGCGTTGACTCTGACTAGAATTCAGTAACAGAATGTAAATAAGCGCAATTAGCAAAGTGTCTTTATTGTTTAGCTGTACGTTGATTTGAGTGATTGACAATGACGATAAAAAGTTCTGCGATGTGTCGCTGTTTCACTCTAAACAATTTATTTGAATGACAATCAACGCAAATTATCGTTGCTGAGAAGACTTGTAAACTAGAGATTAAAGATATAAAACGCCTAATAATTTTCTGTAATTTTCGCCTTTATTTCATCATGATAGAATGAAAGGTATTTTATTCAATTATGCAAAGTATTATATTCTCACGAGAAAATACAACGGCCCATGCTTGACCCAAACAAGCATAATCAAAAGCTGTGACGCAAAACGCACTTTCACTTGAGCTTAGCAGTTGCACTTGGACTCGCGTTATTTCAGTCTGCAAACCATGGCGGAAAGAGAACAGAACCGACTATCCACTCTATCCTTCTCTATCGATAATATCCTTAGAGACGATTTCCCAAGGTCGTCCAGAATCAACAGGCCATCACTTTTCGCTCCTACGGGTCGAAATACTCAACTTTTCCGTAATTCAATACCATGCCACGAGTGTTTCTCATCTCGCTGCAGACCCGTTTACATCTACAGTCCGTCTAGCAATAAGGAAGTAGATGCTCGTGGCCTTAAAAGTCATTCAAAGGACGAAGTGAGGTGTCCTGGTGGATTGAACGCTGCTTCAAAGATGAATGAACAAGGAAGCACTTCCAGTAAAACTGCAGGTACTTAATTCAGGATTTAACACATTTTCAAAGTGATGCAGTCAAGTGGCGCGTTTAAGCAGGTCGCCGGACTGCGCTGGCGAGCAATGTTGAAATTAAAACTAACTTTTAAACAATAGGTGTCCTTGCAAAACATTCGAGTATTCCTCTTGTGTATTGATTGAATGACAAAGTAAACAATTTCAAAGTAATATGTTTATTATAGTTTACCAAAAGGTTAATTCCTGTTGCTTTCATTTCCTAATTACATGCTTACATGGTGTTAAAGAGTTAAAGAGTACATCAAATAATCACCGATTAACTTATTAATTAACTGAATTTTCAATTAATAGTCGTTGATTTACTCAGTTCAAAGTTGTTGCGTGCATGATCATGTCTACTTCATTTGAATTTTTACTCGCGTTTGCCACACCTAACAACGCGCCGGTTCAAATTTTGTCGGATTTTCTCAGAAGCAGACAAAATGAAATTGCTAACAGGTTTGTACCGAATTTCGTATTGCAGCTTTTTTGCACTTTCACATTTTGATATCTCTAGACCTATACTGTATCTAAATAGAGTTAATTGCAATGGAAACCGCAACCTCTTTTTTTTTCACTCTCTTCGCGCGTCAGTGAAAAGTCGTGCAAATTATGACAAAGCTCTACATATCCCTAAGTTGAATTCCTCTTTATTTCACCATGATTTTTCTAGAATGTTTTTGCGTATTTTAGCCGAATTAACTCAACGAACCACAAAAAAGCGCCAGTAGAGTTTATAGGTTGAAGAGGCGTTCAAAACAGGAAATCAACCTGTCACGCCATATCGTGATCTTGCTCTGATTCTAAACTGTGCGACATTAGTTCTTTGCAATTGCTATTAAAAACCCTGATTTATTAAGCCTCTGACTTGATTCGCTCTAATCATTGAATGATTGTGTGGTTCCCTCGTGCTGTTTCATTGCCATGGCCATGGTTGAACTATAAAACTAATTGAATTACAAACTTACTAATGTAAACATGCAGGTGTTTCGTACTGATTGAGTTTGGAAACTGAAATGAAAACTCGCGTGTCACGTCCGTCCGTGTGTTTGTTGGGTTGTTTGTTTATTATCTTTGCTTGCTTCAAGTTGTTTGTGCGTTCGTTCGTGCATCTTATTACATTCGCATTTTTGCTGGTTATTCAGTTTTGGTCTTTGCTAAGTGCGCGCGCGCGTTCTTTGGTTCCTAGTTTTCGCTAGCCACGCAAGCACAAGAAATGATACTGTAAAATTATGATTCTTGTGCTTCAGTTTTGCGCTTGTGCTTATGGTTACGTCGGGCCCGTTGTCGATCACAGTGAAATGTATGTATGTTAGTTGCTTTTATTACATGTTTTTTTCCCGTTCAGATGCGGCTGAGTCTTGTAATAAAGTTACATTATATATTTCTATGTTGTCATTCAGCTTTAGAATCAAACTCAACCGACTTTTGTTGCAAACAAGAAAAAGATGAAGGCAAACTGACAAAGAACAGCCAAAAGGACGAACCAAAAGACAAGAAAAAGCGTTTCCGAAGCCACTTTTCTCAACTCCAGCTTCAGTACTTGGAGAGTATCTTTGCTCGACAGCACTATCTCAGTCGGGACGAAAGAACACTCTTGGCAAGCGCGCTGGACATGACAGAACTACAAGTTCGAAATTGGTTCCAAAACAAGAGGTATCAAAAAAGACACCGAGAAATACAGGCGCTTCAAAAAGTCACTGGAAAACAAGTTCCTGTGAAAGTTCTTGTGAGCGACAGAAGCCCGATAATTCCAACGTTGGGCGTCAGATCCAGTGATATGCGATATTAGTTTGCGCCCAAAAGAATCAAACAAAACGAGGACAGAAAAAAGAAAGAGTTTATTATAAAAATACTTCTTCTAGAATTTTATTTATTAATGTTAAGTTCGCTTAATAGAAATCTTATAGTTACAAAGCAAAAAAGGTTTTCTAAAGGTAGATTGTTCTGTTTCCAGTAGTTTAACTGATGCGGCAAAGAGACGCAAGTCAATATAATACTTAGCACTCTCACAACAGTCTAAATGAATCTTACAGAGTCGTTTTTAACCGCAGTCGTAATTACATTCAAACTCTATTAAATCATTCAAGGTAAAACGAGAGTAACTCGCTACAAGATGAAGATCTTTCAGAGACACTCGATAATTATTAACAAGTCAACTTAATTCATGAGTGAAAAGGTCGAGTAAATCTGACAACAAGTTCGTGTAACTTTTCACGCAAGTTGCATGTCAGTAAAGCGTCGTCATTACGTACACGTATTCTCACTCAATAACACAAAATACTTGCAGCGCAACTTTGTTTCATTATTGCAAGTTGTTTCAGAAAAAGCTGTACTTGATTGGTCAGTTGATGCTAAACATAGCAGCCATTTCAGTGTCCGGCTTGCAGCAAGAGGACGGCCGCTCTTACAGCGCTTACATGGCCATCATCTCTCGATTGCACAATTTGCATGCGACCGTATGTGCATCAAAACAAAACTTGCGGAAAATGCATGACTTTGTGCAACAACTTGCAAATGAATGAACAATTGCGCTCCGTATCGTTGCATCTCGGCAACTTGCCGACGATTTTGCTGCCCGTTTTCAGCTTGTATTACTATAGTACGTACGTTTATTGTAGCCAGTTGTTGTCAGCTGACCAGCTAGTCGAAAAGTTATACACATTGTAGTTTAATATATTGTAGTTTAATATATACACATTGTAGTTTAATCTTACAATAAAGACAGAAGAAAAATGAAAAATCGTGTCAAATTAAATTCAAACTCTTGCAATTGAGAGTCTGGAAATGGAAGAAAGAAAAGAATCCATGCAGTAGAACCGGTCCCTTGTACGAGATCCCCCTCCCCCCTCCCCCACCCCCCTCCCCCATCCCGCCACCCCCCTCCCCCCATATATAAAGTGGTGCTGTGGGGATGCTCGTCGGAAATTTTGAAAATGATCCCTAAAAGATACCTGAGTCTCTTCCAAGTGGGCGTGGCATGACATAATTTTCACCCCTAAAGAGGTACCAAGTCTAAGACAATAAGTAAATTAATTCCTTTGCATTTTGCGGTTAATTTGCGATGCCTCAATGAGAAGCTTCGCAAAACAAATGTTATTTACTGCAGTTTATTTGCAGACAGACACCCTAAAAGGTACTGACTTTGCCTTGGTGTTCGTTAAATCTGAGACCCACCACTTTATATATGGGAGTCCCCCCGGGCACGAGATAGCCTGGTACTTACTAATAAGCCCTTTCACGGTTTTTCGCCGCCATTTTGAATTGGGGCAAAACTCGGCAAAATTAATAGAAATCTGGATCATTTTGACTTGCCGTAACTCTGCTCGATTTCGTTGGATTTTCAAAAACTTACCATTTTAGAAAATATGTTTTCTTTGTTATTTATGTCCTATAATATGATGGGAGGCTACAAATCGAGAAAAAAATATTTGTTTTCAAAATAAAACGTTCGGCACGTGAATATGCAAATTAGTTCGAAATGTTAAGATACATTCGTATACATTCGGGCCTATGGCGGGGATTTTACTAGATGTGCTATCCGTGTACGTGGGCTGGGATTTTGATTAAACACTTGCCCGGGGTAGGGGAAATTTGAAAAGTAAAATTACAAGTAAAATTAAAATTTCTGCGGCGAAACAACTGCCGGATCAAAGCATGCTTTCAACACGTACGTGATCAGACTCATGTGATCAAGTTTACAGCACAGCAGAAGAATGGTATTATTAATTGAGTATCGTAGGTGAGTAAAAATACTCAAATGTTATTTCAGTCGACGTCAAATGTTCGTACTTTACATAATTCGTGACAGTCTATCGGTTTATTAAAACAGTACAAGGGTATTCCTTCCGATGAAATTATTGATGTTGTATCAAGAATGGTACTTTTGACAAGAGAAGAAGTGAAACTGATGTGGTTTGAACACCTCAATCAGGTCCAAGTGTGGACCTCAATAACTGAAGTTTGGGTTTTGATGATCTTTTTTTGCGTTGTTGTATTTTTCAAAACTGACAAATGGGTTTATACAAACTATGTCTCTCGACGCAAAATGAGGGACATTTTGCCCTGGGTATACAATTTTTTACCACATTTGACCTTTCCTTTTAGCCCATGGGGAGGGAATTTGACTGAAAATTTCTTGAAAAATCAAATCCCCGCCATAGGCCCGGCCTCCCCCCCCCCCCCCCCCCCCCCCCCCCCCCCCCCCCCCGCCGGCTTAACATTGATAGGTGCATTACGGCAAGTCAAAGTGATCCAGATTTCTATTAATTTTGCCGAGTTTGCCCCAATTCAAAATGGCGGCGAAAAACCGTGAAAGGGCTTATTCCGCAGGTAACTCCTTTTGGGTTCCCTGTGGATCGGAATTTGAGTCATGCACGCAACGCCATCTCCTTGCACGTCATCACAGTTATGACGTCATCTATCGTACGATAAGCGTATGACCGGCACGAGTTATAAATTCGAGTTTAATATCGAAAAGGTCAAAATGATCAAATTAGTTCCAACGTCTGCAACTAGCTGCAACGCCTCCATAATAGTTACAAATCACTATTTTAGGAGAACATATGACGTCACGCGTGGGCGGTCTTGCATGCTCACAGTGTAAATACTTGATATTATATTGCTCTTCTGTATGTGAATATACAAAAGTTAAAAAAAATTCGTAATTTTGGAAGAAGTTTGGGGTATAGAATGATACCATTAAGGTTAACAATCGTGAGATATCCCACCACTACTATCATTTTAGTCGCCTGTAATACTCACTTTTATGGGTTAGTGATGAGTTGAGCTTGTAGCACATCGGAAGTTTAGCTGAACTTTAGGGCTTTAGATAGAGCTATACACAGATAAGTCCTTTATTCAATCAGGGAGGTGTGAATTCAATCAACGTTTTATCCAAGTGTTTACTTTTTTAGTTGTCACGCAACATGCCCGTTGGATAAAAAGTTGCGTTTGTCTTATATATTCTTAGTTATATTTATGTATTAGTGTCCCCGATTAGTGGAGCACTTGTGCTCTGCTAGAAGAGTTTCTGACAATAAAGTTATTATTATTATTATTATTATTATTATTATTACTCGGGCCCAGGCCGCAGGCCGCCCGAGTTAGAAAATGCGTTTTTCGGTAGTAGTAGTCGTAGTTTTTTTAGTCGGTTAAAGAATGACGAAAGTATGCGACGTATTTAATCGTATCCGGAGTTTCAAGATTACTCCGCAGATTTGAAAAGATAAAGGAGACACAGGACTCAAGTAGATTATGAATCTTAGTTTTGAAAGCAGCTGTAGATCTTCAAGCTATTAAAAGGTCAGGATTCTAGTTCATCGTTCAATGACTAGAAGTGGTAAAAGGACTAGAAGCTCGCTTAAAATATTTTTTTTTTTAAACAAACGCGAGGCCGTTATCGGAACCATCTGACCTATGCAACCTCAAGACGTATCATGTTCGTACTCACCGGACTAATAGTCTCCCTCGTCACTCAACTGTCACTGATTGTCATGACGTCAGAGAAATTATATTGTATTGAAGAAGATGTCCTTGTTTTATTCGACGTTCGAACCGTAACTCGAACCCGAACTCGATTCCAAACTCGACGTTTCGGGATCTGAAGCTTTTACACAAAAACTCATCAAAATCAAATCAATTGAACTCAAAGTCAAAAGGTAATCAAATGAACTCAAAGGCAAATCAAATGAACTCGACACATACATGTATATACATAGTCTCCCTCGTCACGCAACTGTCAGTCATTGTCAGGTCTCTCCTCGCGCAGCTGACATTGTCCTTGTTCTTCAACCAACTGGCATTCATTTTCAAGTACTTCCTCGAACAACTGACATTTTCCTTTTCACAATGCCCGAGTGAACGCTCATTGAGCGTCTTGTTATTATTATTATTATTATTATTATTATTATTATTATTATTATTATTATTATTATTATTATTATTATTATTTATTATTATTATTATTATTATTATTATTATTATTATTATTATTATTATTATCTGTAGACGGTACACAACTAAAAGGCCCAAGAATGTCTGTTTTCAAAAGCCGCTCAAATAAAACTAAACGTTGACAAGACTAGTTTTGCAGGTTGCAGGTTCGGCTTTTCCTACGCGTTTTGTGTCACTGTATCTGGAGTATCTTAAGCTTGTTTCGAACTGATGGTAATTAAACCTGCTTTATTCAGGCGATTTACTATGCGGTTGGCTTCAGTGTGTGACGTGGCATGCAATCGGAAACAAGGTCGTGAAGTGCAGCATGTCACATGTTTTGCAGGTGAATAGTAAGCAACCAATTTATTTGCTTCGTAATTGGTGTATAAAAATAAACTTGAAAATATCTAGTAAATTCTAATTAATGTTTAGCGTTTATTTATGCTATTGAACCATGTTAAGGGGAATCCCCGATTACATATATACTTAGATGATGACGTATAATGTCCATAATTGGCATGACGTGAAGATTCGCCTCATTTGGTCTACAGATTATTCCTTTGAGAATATAAAATTATTATTCTTTTTCAAAATCAATAATTTGTAGCTTATTTTATTTGTAATTTATTTTATTGACATCGAAGCCATTAATAAATTTTACAAACGAACCGTGCAGAAAACGGGAATATTATGTCGCCGGTGACCTTGTCATATAGGACTATTGTCCGTAGAGTAAACTAGCCCAGACTTGCCAATGCGTTCATAATTTGCGATAGAAATATTCAATAAAAGAGAAAATGAGACTGATTTCCCTGTGATAAAGTTTGAAGATTGTGCACTGACTGAATTCGGTCATGACGCTGTTACGTTACAGTGCTGCGGCCTTGAAGCTGGTATTTCATCACTGATGTATGAGCTAAAACCAAGACTTTGCAAAACATTTCTTTCTTTGCAGTTGACTTCAGTTTTGAAGCAAGATTTGAAATTTAAGATGTCTTTATGCATATATATTAATATTGATGACTCATAGACCCTCATGAGTTAGCGGCCATAAAACCTGCATCATCCCACACAGTCGGCTCAATTGCACCAGAGCCTTCACTGAGCGGTACGGTACGGTCATGTCACAAGGGAGCTTGCCATTTTCTATCGACAACATCTTAAGAGAAGACTTTGGTCCACAGAAATCACAATTCAAGAAACATCCAAGATATTGTACACCATATCATATCGGGATACCATTGTCTCAGTATTATCCACCGCTACAAATTATAACCCCTTGGTATATAAATGAACGCTTTTTGAATGGAGCGGGGGTGTCAAATAGCCGACAGCAAAGTTACGAAAGATCTGAACAGACAGACGAGAAAGAGTTGAACGAACAGACAGAGAAAGAAGGAGGTGATTCAGATTTGGAGTCTTGCGATTCTGACGAGTCAAGAACACTTCTATCAACAAACCACGGTAAGTTTGCCTATGACAACTGACTCAGCACATTTTAGCTGGAATCAGTTGGCCATTCTTTTTATTCTGATGAGCTAAGGTTTTTTTTCTTAGCTTATTGTTGTTTCATGAACTACTGGATGTTGATGTCCTACGAAGGCTAGTATTCTCTGTCGACTGAAGAATGGAAATAGATCCTATTTATGGGATCTCGCTCGTATGCAGCTCAAGACAGTAGTTTTCGGCTGCATGTGCAGTTTTCTGTCGCTAACTTAATCTATTTTTCTTGAATTATTTTACCGTAATTTTGAAACTAATTGCTTTTGCAACGTTATGAATGCTAAGGATTACTAGTACAAAGCTAAATTATAAAACAAGCTAAAACAAACTCAATCAGTTCAAAAACAGCGGAAATACTAGTGAATGGCGGCAAGAAAATGAAAGTTCGCTTTTTGATTATACATGTGCTAAACATTTCTGTTTTCGTGTATGTATAAATAAATAAAACACTTTAGTATTTCAGTTCATGGAAACAGAGAGTGTTTTAAAAATTCCAAGAAATTATAAACACAATTTCTAAGAACTGAGGTGTTGCTGCTTTGTGATTGGCTTATGAAGATCGATTCGACAGTTTTTTTATTCAAAGCAAATGCAATCCCTAACATACAGCGAGTGTACTTTTTGGAGAGGAGTTTATGAAAGGAAACTTAAAATACTGAGTTTATGATATTCTGTTTTATTTTTTTTACGGATAAAAACGCGATTTTCAATGAACCGGGACGTTGCACCGGCTGTATCACAAAGGAAAAGTGAAACTACTTTAAACTGTGACAGGAGCCCATGCATAAACATTGTTCTATTGAAGTTATCAGTAGCCTGCGCAGCCAACTAAGTTACGAGGAGCCCTAATCTGGGCTCCTGAGTTATTCGGAACCTTTTCCGTTTGTCTCAATATTTTAGGCACAGTTTAGACCGCATGCCGTGACCTTGGGTACAACCTTGGGTACAACCTTGGGTACAACCTTGGGTACAACCTTGGGTACAACCTTGGGTACAACCTTGGGTACAACCTTGGGTACAACCTTGGGTACAACCTTGGGTACAACCTTGGGTACAACCTTGGGTACAACCTTGGGTACAACCTTGGGTACAACCTTGGGTACAACCTTGGGTACAACCGTACTCAGTAATGCGTCGATATGAAAAACAAAGGTCATTTCTCGTTCTGAAAATTTTTACTGATTACAATTTCTGTACTCATTTCTTAGGAAAAAGACAACACGACAACGATACAGCTGATAACTGCGAAGAACCCAAGAGAAAGCGTCTGAGAAGCCACTTCACTGAAATGCAACTGAAATATCTGGAAAATTACTTCAGTTCAAATAATTCATACTTGAGTCGCGACGAGCGAACAGTGCTTGCACAAGCTTTAGATTTGACTGAAATACAAATTCGAAATTGGTTTCAAAATAAACGCTACCAGAAAAAGCACAAAGTGGAGACTACGACAACAACCACTCCATCGAATGGTGAAGGAATCTGAAGAAGAAAGCGAATATATATATTTAAACTGATGCATATGACGGGACACGGGTCTAAAACGTACTACGCATGATCAGTAAATGGCGGGAAAATGAGGACGCGCGCATTGTCAAATTAAAACAAAATATTTACATTTTGGCGGCAAAACTAAACTCACGAAACTTATTGTTATCAATGGCAACTTTGATATTGCTCAGCTTTTCACGCTTTCTTTGTTTTAGTGTTTTCTATATCTGGTAAATTTAGATGAGAGAAATTTGATTTCTATATATGTTTGTGGCTCATATATCAAAATATCCTGCAATTTGGCCGCCATATTTTCTTTTTAAGTTGACGCATGTGCAATACGTTTTTCACTCGTGTCGCATGACGCGTCGACTTTGCTTTATTAGACGTCAGCCAATCATGACGCAGCCTTTCTCGTGAACTCTCGAGTTCTGTTTCTTATACCACCCACTGCGCATGCTCGAAGAAAAGATGTTCAGTTATACGTTATAATGATGTTGTAAATATTAAGAAAGTTTTAAAATCTTTTATTTATTCAAAATAAAAAAATAATGATGATTTACGTGGTATATTGGCGAGTAACCGGCATGCATCCGTAAATAGTCGTTAAAAGAGATTATTGAACAGTGTCATTTGACTTATTGATTATTTACGATTTGAACTTACAGTAGTTCACTTATCTCCTGGTTACATGTTTAATTTTCAAATGGCCCTAATATGATTGGCCAATGAGTTTTAGGCAAATGGACATGCCTTTTTGCCTGAATCACTTGCTGCAGTTTTGCCTTCTAGTTTCGCCAGGATTTGATTAGAATCAAAGTACAGATTAACTGATGTCAGCTGCATCTTGTCATTCACCTCGACCACCGCCATACCGTACATGACAAGTAATTCTCCAGTGGCAGGGTGGTCTCGGTAGGGTCCAGTCCAATGTCCCCAATGACGCCACGAGAACACCACACGGGGTGGTCCTGGGAAATAGAAAATGGCACCGAGAGTATATAATGAGGATAGGATAGGATAGGATAGGATAGGATAGGATAGGATAGGATAGGATAGGATAGGATAGGATAGGATAGGATAGGATAGGATAGGATAGGATAGGATAGGATAGGATAGGATAGGATAGGATAGGATAGGATAGGATAGGATAGGATAGGAGAGGATAGGATAGGAGAGGAGAAAGGAGAGGAGAAAGGAGAGGAGAAAGGAGAGGAGAAAGGAGAGGAGAAAGGAGAGGAGAAAGGAGAGGAGAAAGGAGAGGAGAAAGGAGAGGAGAAAGGAGAGGAGAAAGGAGAGGAGAAAGGAGAGGAGAAAGGAGAGGAGAAAGGAGAGGAGAAAGGAGAGGAGAAAGGAGAGGAGAAAGGAGGAGAGGAGAAAGGAGAGGAGAAAGGAGAGGAGAAAGGAGAGGAGAAAGGAGAGAAAAGGAGAGGAGAGGAAGGAGAAAGGAGAGGAGAAAGGAGAGGAGAAAGGAGAGGAGAAAGGAGAGGAGAAAGGAGAGGAGAAAGAGAGGAGAAAGGAGAGGAGAAAGGAGAGGAGAAAGGAGAGGAGAAAGGAGAGGAGAAAGGAGAGGAGAAAGGAGAGGAGAAAGGAGAGGAGAAAGGAGAGGAGAAAGGAGAGGAGAGGAGAGGAGAAAGGAGAGGAGAAAGGAGAGGAGAAAGGAGAGGAGAAAGGAGAGGAGAAAGGAGAGGAGAAAGGAGAGGAGAGAGAAAGGAGAGGAGGAGGAGAAAGGAGAGGAGAAAGGAGAGGAGAAAGGAGAGGAGAGGAGAGGAGAGGGAGAGGAGAGAGGAGAGGAGAAAGGAGAGGAGAAAGGAGAGGAGAAAGGAGAGGAGAGGAGAGGAGAGGAGAGGAGAGGAGAGGAGAGGAGAGGAGAGGAGAGGAGAGGAGAGGAGAGGAGAGGAGAGGAGAGGAGAGGAGAGGAGAGGAGAGGAGAGGAGAGGAGAGGAGAGGAGAGGAGAGGAGAGGAGCTTACGTACCAGTATACACTTCCAGCACCTCCCAAGCAAATCCCTCCTTGAATGCAGTCTTGAAAAGTTTGTGAGATGATTCAAAGGTCTCACCCTTATAATCATAGAGTGGGTTGTTTTGAATCATTAAGTTGTACGTGCCAAACCTTGTAATGGCTTCTGAATTGTACTTGGCGTCGTTGTTGATGATGAAAGCAAACGACTCTGGGTCAACAGACTCCCAATCCTGTTTATTAGATATACAGTTAACACAAAAATATAAACTACCAAACCGTGAAAAAACTATGATTACCATGCACCCTGAAAAATACCTCATGGTCTAAAAATCACTCTAAAACTACCATCGGATCGCTCCCTGGGATATCGCTATTCAAGACGGAACGCGCTTGTTCCAAGTTTCATAACCTAAAAATACCAGCTCTTTAAAAGAAAATGGATTTCGCTTGACCAACTTAACCCCTAAAAATACCGGATCGTCGATTTTAAACCCAAAAAATACGATCGCCCCTACCTGCCGAATATAGAACCCCCCTCCTCCCCCCCCCCCCCCCCCCTACTCCCCTCCTCCCCTCCCCCGGGGGTTAATAATAATAATAATTTATTTATTCACGTAGAACACAAAAGAGCTTACAATAAAACTCGTGAGAACGTGCACGTGCTAAAAAATCTAAAGGTTAGGAGAATATGTACTTACCTTACAGTTTGGTTTGTGTGTTGCCTCCATCTCCCAAGTCTTCACCAAATTTTCTACTGTTTTTTCCAACGAGTCACACGCATGGTTCTTGGACCTACCCTTCAAGTACGTCTCATCTACTATCGTGAAGTTGGGTTTTCCATTTCTCCAACTGATGTTGTGATCATCCATGAACGACCTCTTTGGACGATCTTTCTCAAAGTCGTACTCTTGTCCCTGACTCTCCATTTTCTTGCAACCTGTTATGTAGTCATAGTAACCGTTATATTTCACCGTATAGGGGAGGGGTGTGGGTATATTCATAGCCCGGGGGGGGGGGGGGGCTCCCTTATAAAAGGGGGTAGGGATGCTCGTCGGAAATTTTGAAAATGACCCCTAAAAGGGACCGGAGTCTTGTCTTGGTGGGCGTTTTACCCCTAAAAGGGACCAATTTAAAAAGTCATTTTAATAGTATAAAAGACACTAGCATCAAACGCCTTCCACTCTTACAAGTTTAAGAAAACGTTGTCATATAAATCTTTAAGCTATTTTTAAAGAACGTTTTTAAATATCGCTGTTGATTGATTACCCTAAAAGGGACCGGAAAACTCTATTGGTGGCCATTTTTATTTCTGACACCCTAAGTGGGACCAAGACACGAAAAAAAACACTAAAAGGGACGACGAGCATCCCCGCCACTTTGGTATCGGAGTCCCCCCCCCCCCCCCCCCCCCCCGATTCATAGTAAGCGTACTTGCACCAAGTGCGCTTTCCATTTGTCTGCCCTGATTCTTTATTTTAATCAAGATATAACTCAAGAACACGGACAAGACGCACAAAGGACACCTAGTTCAGTCCCAGACTTCTTTTTCGCCCTCTCCTTTATCGGTCAGGAGTCTGGGACTGGACTAAAAGGACACCTTGATACCAGCAGCTGGGTCCATCCAGACCGAACTGGTTTTGCCGATATTTAAATCAGCGGCCAAAACCGGTCTGTCCGGTAATATGGAGAGCGCCGATCAAATCGCCAGACTGAGAAAACATAGCCTGCTTTCAGGCTCTCTTTATGTGGGGCCAATTTTTTGGGAAGAGGGGAAGGGGGAGGGGGAGGGGGAGGGGGAGGGGGAAGGGCAGGCGGAGGGGGAGGGGGAGGGGGAGGCGAAGAAGGAGAGGGACGACGTTCCAGGCCGTCCACGTTCCTCGTTTTCGCGCGAGTCGTTTTTACCCGTCCACTTTGGAAAGCGTCTTGGAAAACTGACTGCGTTTTCGAAGAGTGAGTAATGGCAGAAGCCCATTGTAATGGCGAAAAGGAGAGGGGAGCAGGAGACGGAGAGGGGAGGGGAGGAGGAGAAGGGAGGGGAGGAGGAGAAGGGAGGGGAGGAGGAGAAGGGAGGGGAGGAGGAGAGGGGAGCAGATAGGGCTGTCCACAAGTTGCTCCAAATTGTTTCAAAAGATGCTCAAAACTTCTCAGAAAGTTGCTCAAAAGTTGTTCCAAAACTCTAAAAGTTGCTAATTACCCAATCAAAGGAATATTTCTAACGGTTTTTCTGATTTTTTTCATATAATATAGTTTGCTACATATCAAACTTATGTTATACAAAAGGTCATTGTTTCGCAAATGCTAATGAGCGACGGCGGTCTATCAATAAAAACAGCATGATTTTGGTACATTTTTGCTATTTACTGCATTGTTAAAATACAAATCAAAAACCTACCAACGGAATATAAAAGACGAATATGTAAGGAATGAATAAGCTAGCAATTCAAGCAAAAATAAATATATTTGACTGTGTCATTTTCCGTTTCTTCAAAGTCAATCGAACTGAAATCTCTGAAGAGACATAGGAGAGCGTGACATACGCTACACACAAATACCTTATGAATTCCTTGGGAATTGTGTCAATCAAAAAACCTACCGCCGGATTCTAATGCTCTGTAATTATACGCGCATTTTGATATAAAATACATGTATATTGAACTTAATTAAGCTGTGTCAAAATGAAATCTAAAACAAATTTGTTTGGTAATTGTGAACATCATATTGGTGCTCTGTATCCCGGTCTGTATGTAGAAGCTACATAGGCGAATTCGCAAATAAATTATGGCTCGGAAAGGACGTTTTTTGAAGGCAATTTCCAATATTTACACACGAGATCAATAAGTAAGTTCGAATTTGTGATATATTTTCCCGTTGAGGAAACATATGCAGCTTTTCCATCCTCTCTTATATTTTAGCTACCTGATTTACACATTGTCAAAGGAAAAAGTTGAATTCAGAAATGATAAACCAGTCACGTACGAATCTGCTTTATTTAGCGGTCATGGTGAACAAATTGCTGGATCAATCGGGCCTCAAACGTGCTTTAGTAAACAAAGCATTAAGGGGGGTCGGTACTATCTTTTGATGCTCGTTGCTAGGGAAAGTGAAATTGCCATAAGTCAATGCATGTTTGGTTTACATCCATGAAATTTGGAACATAGTCATTCAGTGTAAGTGGGAATGTAATGATGACGTCACCGGGCCACGCCCATTGTCACGTGACCCAAAGCAGAAAAACACGTTTTTCAAGGGCGTTTCGATTTTTTTCCAAAAATTATTGTTATCAGTATGTTTTTAAGGACGTTTCCAAAATATTCACGCATGCGTTTTTTGAATTTCGGAAAAATAAGAAAATGACGCTAAAATTCGTGTTTACAAAACCACGTATTTGCTTGTAACTTTCTTAGTTTTTAAAATATAACAAATCCCATGCGCTAAGATTTAGATAATTCACGTTTATTTATTGAAATATCGAAAAACCGCATATAAACTTTTTTTCCGACGAGAAAAACTTCATTTTGTAGACCGGAAGTAATTTGTTCTCATTCAAGCCAGGTCACTTAGCTCCTCCGCCATCTTTAAAATTACCCAGAATGCATTGTAACAAGCAGACTCAAACTCGACAAAAGTGGCGAGTCGCTGTCTTTATATCTTGCAAAAGTTGCTCAAATATTCCTTGAATGGCGTAGTTTAAGGTGCTTCTACCCAGACACTGAAGTACAGGAGACTGCTGAATGTTTCTCCAACGCAAACTTTGGAAATGATGGTTAAGTACACGCCTACACAGGATTTCGCCGGTTTGTGTTTTGACTTGGAGTTGGGACAACGATTCTTCGCTAATTCTTTTGCTCTTTGTTTTCTATCGTTAGCGAGTCATCTTCCTCTTTCTTTTGAAAATTAAGTCATGTTGTGTTGAACTAACTTACATGCATGTAGCTTAGATTCTTACTGACGAGTCTAAAATACTGAAAATCTCGAGTTTACATTTTTGAAAAGCTCCTGTAAAAGTATACTTAGTGAATACAATTAATAAAACCTATTACTAAATTATTGTATCGTGTATTTTCCTGAATGAAGCAAAAGTAAAACAAAACAAAACAATTTTAGCGTATGAGTTCGGAAAGAAAATATCACTTCCGGTCTCGCGACATAGCAACCGGGTTACCTGGCAACGAGATAGTACCGACCCCCCTTAACAAAAAAAGTTGTCCGCGTGATACTGGATCCCAACAGGAGCAAATGTTCATCGATGTAGGACATAAGTTTGATATGCAGGAATTTACAACATTTTCTTGGCATCTGCAGCCAATGTTAGTTTACATAACATAAAGAAGTTGCTCAAAAGAAAAAATGTTTCCCGAAACTGATCGGAAAAGTTATGCAACTTGAGACCTAGGAGCGGAGGGGGCGGAGGGGGATTGGGGAGAGAGAAGGGAGGGAGCGCCTGCCTCTCCACTATCCCCCTCCTCATTCCGAACCCTTCCGAACCGGCCCCATTTGATCCACTACGCAGGCTAGGTCGAAATATAATGCTATGATTTGTATCGACAGCTTGCTTAAATAAACCACATGTAAATGTAACAACTGTTTGCGATGTAAATCATTGACATGGAAAATACTTTTGTCCTGGTTTGCAAACAATCAGTTCGATTCAGTTTGTCGTGTTGTCATTGCAAATCGATCGCAGACTGATCGCCGACTGATCGCCCATCACTGATCGCCGACTGATCGCCCATGCACTGATCGCAGACTGATCGCCCACTGATCGCCCACTGATCGCCCACTGATCGCCCACTGATCGCCCACTGATCGCCCACTGATCGCCCACTGATCGCCCACTGATCGCCCACTGATCGCCCACGTACTGATCGCCCACGTACTGATCGCCCACTGCTCGCCCACTGATCGCCCACTGATCACTGACTGATCGCAGACTGATCGCCCACTGATCGCAGACTGATCGCCCACTGATCGCAGACTGATCGCAGAGTACTGATCGCCCACTGATCGCAGACTGATCGCAGACTGATCGCCCACTGATCGCAGACTGATCGCAGACTGATCGCCCACTGATCGCAGACTGATCACCGACTGATCGCCCACTGATCGCCGACTGATCGCCGACTGATCGCCCACTGATCGCAGACTGATCACCGACTGATCGCCCACTGATCGCCGACTGATCGCCCACTGATCGCAGACTGATCGCCCACTGATCGCCCACTGATCGCAGACTGATCACCAACTGATCGCAGACTGATCGCCCACTGATCGCAGACTGATCACCGACTGATCGCCGACTGATCGCAGACTGATCGCCGACTGATTACAGACGGATCGCATGATAGCGCACAAATGTGTCGCATTATCAAAAACTCCTTGAGTCCGCTCATATACTAATATACTCATATCCGCTCAGTACTGTAGCATATTGAAGTAAAATAAATCACCTTTTGCCCCAGGGGGAGGGGGGGGGGGGGGGGTACTCAGGGGTATCAGTGACGCGGAGGGCGAAGACCTTTTTGGGGTTTGAAATTCGCGGCTTGGGACTTTTTTTGGGTTAGCAATTTTCTGGTGACTCAGTGTTTTGATATAAAGATTTTGACAAGGACTTTTTGAGGGGTTTATGAAAATGATATCCTACCGTTCTTGATTTTATGCGGAGAAAATATGGACTTTTTTGGGGTTACGTTGTGGTCGCACCTCCCCGTCACTGATACTCCTGAGTACCCCCCCCCCCCCCACCCTGGGTGTAATGCACGTCGATAATGTCGTAATGGTATGTGTCTGACATTTTTCATTCAGGATCAAACAAATGTTCTTTCTCATTTTGCCGGTTCACGATGACTATAAATTATACCTCAAGCCCTCGACTGTATTATTTATACACTGATATTATCGATCGATGAAAACTGGTTAAAATCATGATCATGATAGCAAACTAAAAAGCTATTCTTGGTTTGATAATCCAAAATATGTACTCTAGTCTGTAAACTGTAGTGTCGGAGAGCAAAACGGCTCCCCGAATACAATGCATACGCAGCGGCAATGTGTTCATGTACTCATAATAGTCTTGAAATTGAATAAGCCAAACTTACTTGTAAGAGGAAACGGTTTGTGTACTTTTACTGGAACTATGATGATAAAGATGATCCGACATGCAGCATTGAACCAGAGAAACAATGACGTTTACTGCAGTTCTCAGTATTATGCGAACTCAGACATTCAAACAGTCTGCTGGAACTTCGGGTTTTTCGCTGCCGTCAGTCAAATTCAAAACTCAAACAAATTCAAAACTAACTACATTCTTCGACCAAATGATCCATAACTAGCTCAAAATCATATTTGGTTTCCATTTGGTGGGTCTTCTGACTTTTATTTATAAGTTTACTGTTTTTTTTATGTTGATTGAGGGCAGCGAAAAAACAACTGGTTTCAGCCGACTGCTTGAATGTCTGAGTTCGCATATTACTGAGAATCGCAGTAATAAATGACACGTCAATGAACGCCACGGGCTAGCGGCATGTGGCTCTCGGGGGATTACATGATATATATGTGCGGCGGTACAGGGTCCAGGTTTTGGGCCATTTTATTCTCTAATTCAGGTTAAATGAATGCATAAAAATCATTAATCCAGGTTATAGCCTAAAATATTTGTATAACGTGGTATCGGTGTTTCAGCAAAACTCCGCATGAACAATAATAATTAATGGCGTCAGTCAGGAGTTTGACTTTTGGTCGCGGGTCGCGGGTCGCGGATAGATGGTGCGGGTGCGGGTAGATGGTGCGGTTGCGGGTAGATGGTGCGGTTGCGGGAAAAAAGGTGCGGGAGCGGGTAAAAAGGTGCGGGTAGAAATATACATTTATTTATTTTTAATTTAAAAATATCGATTTTGTCATAAAGTCGATAATTAAGGTAATCGTTAATTTAAAAAACCTAACCCTTCTTCTTTATACTTTGGCATGGTGGTTCTATTTCTGGCATCTTAAATATGGTTCATGTTCACACCTTGTCAGAAGAAAGAATCGTTAAAATTGGAATATTTTCTAGTTCTTCTGACATGAATAAAAATAAAAATGTATGTTTTACTAAAAGTTTGTGGGTATCGCCATCAGCTTTACCACTAGGACTCCCCTCGTTTAATTACTGGTTAGTAATCAGCTGGATAATTTCTAGCATTTTGTAAAAACTGTCAGATCAGACAACAAAAAGGGATGTGACGTCTTGTCAATCATATGCATGGTTAACAATTTAAAAATTAGTAAGCCCGGCCAAAGGTCATCTTCTTCATTACCTGGACACAGGGACTGCATGTGCGATTCATTCATTCGAGTATTGTATTTAAAGTGGTTATAGAAGACTTCTAGTAATTGTGCAGGTAAGTGTTACACACTGCTTCCATTTAATGACTACTAGTACTCTAGCAATTGTGAATCACAATTTACCGGGATCGGCTAACAATTTCGCTGGAAGTATGTGAAGTGAATGATTCAGTCCTTGATGCTATATGAAAAATACAAACGCCGTTTAATTATAATATATAACACTTTTCGGACTTGTGCTTATTTGGAATAAAGCAATTGTGCAATTCATATATGATTTGGCTTCAGAAACTCCAGCACATAGCGAAGTCAGCATTTATAATTCTGACACAATAATTTGGTATTTTAGAAACCAGCATAATTATACTCAGCCATGACCCCGGTTCGGACGGGAACTGTTTCTACCGTGCCGCAGCTTTCCAGCTTGGACTACCTTGGGAGTCAGTAAAAGACGATGTGTTCCACTATCTTCAGCTCAACCAGTACGACGTGAGTTTTTTTTAATGTTCAACATGTGTCCGCGTATCGTGCAATTGAGTGGGACTGGGAACGAGACCATGAGGCTTTTCCAAGGCGCTTCATGCGTAATTTTTCGAGGGAAATCTCGCAGGTCCTTGCACTCTTTCCTCGTCGATTCTGTGAAATTTGTTACAAAAATCAAGTTATCGAATTAATTTTCGTTTTTATAGCAACAAGGAAACGACCGCCAGTAGATATTTTTATTTTTATCTTTTTTTTATATATAGCATACAAGGAAACGAAAGCGCGACCATGTAGATATTTAAATTATCAAAATAACACATATATTTAAAGAAGTTTATATTGTTGATTTTATCGCAGTTGAGTTTGTGATATCGAATTTAGGGGTGAGAACGACGAGACCCGTCACTGTTGCCCAACTTGGCGTACTAAGAAAACACGAAAATGCAGTAGAGTGAAGTTATTTATTATGTTTATCTAATTTTTATTTTTATTCTTTTACCCGTCGAAGTGAAGCAGTGATAACCTACCAACTGAACATGAACCATATTTAAGATGCCAGAAATAGAACCACCATGCCAAAGTATAAAGACAAGAAGGGTTAGGTTTTTTTAATGAACGATTACCTTGAGCATGAATCATGCTTTGAAAAAAATTATCGACTTTATGACAAAATCGATATTTTTAAATAAAACAAGACGCTCAATGAGCGTTCACTCGGGCATTGTGAAAAGGAAAATGTCAGTTGTTCGAGGAAGTACTTGAAAATGAATGCCAGTTGGTTGAAGAACAAGGACAATGTCAGCTGCGCGAGGAGAGACCTGACAATGACTGACAGTTGCGTGACGAGGGAGACTATGTATATACATGTACATGTATGTGTCGAGTTCATTTGATTTGCCTTTGAGTTCATTTGATTACCTTTTGACTTTGAGTTCAATTGATTTGATTTTGATGAGTTTGTGTAAAGGCCCCCTCTCTAGCTTCAGATCCCGAAACGTCGAGTTTGGAATCGAGTTCGGGTTCGAGTTACGGTTCGAACGTCGAATAAAACAAGGACATCTTCTTCAATACAATATAATTTCTCTGACGTCATGACAATCAGTGACAGTTGAGTGACGAGGGAGACTATTAGTCCGGTGAGTACGAACATGATACGTCTTGAGGTTGCATAGGTCAGATGGTTCCGATAACGGCCTCGCGTTTGTTTAAAAAAAATATATTTTAAGCGAGCTTCTAGTCCTTTTACCACTTCTAGTCATTGAACGATGAACTAGAATCCTGACCTTTTAATAGCTTGAAGATCTACAGCTGCTTTCAAAACTAAGATTCATAATCTACTTGAGTCCTGTGTCTCCTTTATCTTTTCAAATCTGCGGAGTAATCTTGAAACTCCGGATACGATTAAATACGTCGCATACTCGTCATTTTGAAGCCGAACAAAACTACTACTACTACTACTACTACCGAAATCCGCATTTTCTAACTCGGGCGGCCTGCGGCCTGGGCCCGAGTAATAAAAAAATTGTATATTTCTACCCGCACCTTTTTACCCGCACCCGCACCTTTTTACCCGCACCCGCACCATCTACCCGCACCCGCACCCGCACCATCTACCCGCGACCCGCGACCCGCGACCAAAAGTCAAACTCCTGACGATTGCATCGTATCAGATCGTAAATACAAATTCGAAAATCCAGGTTTTTTTATTTGGGAAATTCGTAAATCCAGGTTTTCGAGTGACAAATTCCAAAAACAGGGTCCAGGTCTGAACATCTCGCCGCACATACCTAACCATTTTTCAACCAAGTGTAAATCGTGTAAATCAGCCTACAACTTGCTCACGACTGTTGCACACAACACGAAAAAAGTTGTAGGGATTTTGAATCATGTTTCAAAACCCTGCGACAGTCGTAGCCAAATAAGGTAAAAATATGGCGTAAAATGGCGTATCTTGAAACAATTTTGCCGAAGGGGGGTAGTGTGGGGAAAGGTATTTGACTTTAAAATGGCGGACAATATGTAAACAAAGCTCCGGTTTCCAAGAAAGTGTGAAGAATGGTTAGAGGAACACCATAGGCAGCCCAACCATTCCTTTTGAGGCTACTAAATAATGAAATAAAATGATATGTGCGTCTTTTTTGATGGGTTTCCTGTGGTAGAGCGCGCGAGTGCAATACGTATTATGTTGGGATCCCTGTGCATAGAAATGTATGATGTTGGTATCCCTGTGCATAGAAATGTATGATGTTGGGATCCCTGTGCGCATCCCGCGCTTCCCGCAGCATATGTGTATAGAGTCGTCTTCGTATTAGTAGGAAACTTACAGCATGGAGTTACGGTCATGGTACGGATTCGAAGACATCTATTCAACCAATCACAGCGCGCAAAATTATCGCTCAACCAATCAGAATGCTTGGATACGGCATGATGATGGCGCGATACGGTCACGGTACGGTACGAACCGTACCGTAGCTACTTCCCACTCATACGAAAACGACTCTATTTACACAAGGTGTGAAACTGATGGCGTATCATGGCCTGATGAAGGCGCGCGCTATGGCGATGACGTGAGCGTGCGTCCATTGAGTTATGGATGCATGCTTGTGCACGCTAATTAGCCAATCAGAGCGCGCGTTATATCAATGCTATGTTATAATGTGCGGTGCAGTTCGATGGTGCACTTTTCCGTGAGCCGAAGAGCCGAAGTCGACGTGCGCTACAGGCCCGTGGGGGGAGGGGGTACCCAGGGTGAAGTAGCTCAAGCCTTGCAAAATGGCGGGACATCAAAGAGAAGTCGATGAAACAAAAAATGATTTTTTCGGTGTAAGCGTTTGAATTCTATTCCTTATCCATGGTAAGTTAGAAGTTCACAATTCATGTCAACTTTAAATAACTTTAGAAGAAATTCGACGATTTTAAAGTAGTCCTTTTTCATTTTGAATGGTGGAGAATTGTATGTTGGGCTCGACAAGCAAAAGTTTTGTTGAAAAGCAACTTTAACTAAAAGTATTTTTGTCAAGGTTTTTACGTAGTATTTGCTCTAACTGTTCTCTAATAAAAGCACTTGCCTATACTAGGGCAGAAGGGCTGCTCACTAATCCTCAACAAATCAGTTTTCATAAATTATGACTGAGCTATTTGACTTAAGCTTATGTAGTTTTGTCAGTGATCGAAATCACTTCAACAAGGATTACCTCTCACTGAACTGACTGATGGTACTTCATCTCTATTTAAACATTTTGACTATCTCATCAGAAAGTGTTTGACGTAATTTTGTACTTTCTTACAGTTGTTCTTACTGAAAACATAAGGACCAACACAGCATTAACCATCTGAAGCAAAAATATAGACGAACTCAATGGCATTCACTGGCGAAGGACTCGTGAAGCAGTTGAAGCTGCCGTGAACTAAAATATTAACAGTTCTTCATTATTGTCATTGACATAGTACAACTTATTTAGCAAATACTAGCCAGTACCAACTGAAAGAAACACAGCGTAATCAGTTAAATACGGTTTTCCTAAGAACGTAAGTATCGCTTCCGAGTGCTTACAAATTGTACGAACTCCGATGTATGTTATTCATTCAACTTATGATTGTGGTGACATGTATAATATTTAGTTTAGTTTCGTATTATTCACAGTATTACTGATCAGTCAATATAGCGAATAAATTACACATGAAGAACGGCGAAACAGTGTGTAAAAAGCTTAGTAAACTTTTAAAAACTTATTGTTGAAATAAATACGTTTGTTTGTCATTTTGTGTACAAGCACTGATAGCAAAATGTGTTGTGTAGTACTAAATATTGAGACTATTCAGCAGTTTATAAAACACAATGCCTCAATTTTGAAGCATTTTAATCGATAAAAATCAAAAATCAAAAAAAATACTTTATAAAAATCAAAACTGAAATCAAATAAAGTATATTGTAGATGTTTTGACTTATATTTAGTGAAAATATAAATATTAAAACTTGCCGAAAAGAGAGAAAAGAGCACAATTCAGATTTGACGAGCGCTTGCCGATGTCCTCTCGAAGGTAAAATCCGAATGTTTCACGGAAAAGTGCACCATCGAACTGCACCGCACATCGGTCCATGAGGCGCAAAATGTCAAAATTAAAGTTTCTCAGCGTACGGTGAAGTTAGACGGCTGAAACTTATGAAGTGTTTAGAGAATACGGTAAAGTTTAGTTATCCGAAGAAAAATTGAAATTTCACGTCATATTGACAAAGATTAGGGGCAAAAACGTAATTGTCACGTGACCGAGCTTCATACCTTGTCTATATACACATGTACTGCGCGCGGTAGGGTACTGCGGGACGCGCGGGATGCGCACAGGGAGCCCAATATTATACGGTACTCAACACAGGGAACCCAACATATCTACGCATTATATATATATTGCGCGCGCGCTCTACCACAGGAAACCCGTCAAAAAAAGACGCAAATATCATTTTATTAGTCGGGCTTCCTGTGGAAGGCCCGACTCTAGAAATGCAGAGCGTTCATCTTCGTCCTCGTCGACCCCAGAAAGCATACTGGGTTCTACAGCGCATGCGCCCTGTGCCGGCCGCTAAGATAATCACCGAAGGCTCAAACTACATGGCTTATCAAGACGAGACATCGCACGTCGTCCTCTTTCTTCACAAACCTTGTCGAAGGAAGGTTATGTCGTCTTGTATTTGTATTTGGTATGGATATATTTATGGCACCAAATAAACTATTGTCATTTCTATGATTCGCTGAGTTTGTGAAATCGATTTTACAAAGAAAGCATGTTCTAGAGAGTCCTGCATAATCACCCAAGGCTCCGTAAACAACATGGTTTCTTCACAAACCTTGTCAGTTGGAGGAAGGTTACTAGTATGTCGTCTTGTTTTTTATTATTTTTCTCCGTACGCGTCAACGTCGAGCTAAAGCCGAAGGAGACATGAAGTCTGGCCAAGAAAGATTAGAAAGCACAAACCAATCAGGGAAAGCACCGGAGGTCAAGGGGCCAAAATATAAGTCTTTTCTCGTCTAAATCTAAATTTAGATTGAAACAGGACGCTCTAGTAGCGTGAAGTATATACTGTAAAGTTCGCAGTACTGAAATTGCAAGGAAAGCATGTTCTATCGAGCTCGAGTCACGCAACGACGAGCAACCAAAAACTGTTTCATTGCACATATACAATACTTTATGATCATTCTAAACCATAGTGTTTTATCTTTATAATCTATCTCTGAAACATTGCAACACGTACAATCTACGTATTCTGCACGGTTTTCGCTGAATAAACAGATTAGATCACTGTTATCTTTATAATCTATCTCTGAAACATTGCAACACGTACAATCTACGTATTCTGCACGGTTTTCGCTCAATAAGCACATTACATCACTACCTTGCCTACATGTTTGATGCATTAGTCTACGGCGCGCGGGCTCTTGCTCGAGCTTTATTGCCATTGACTGAATATTTCATTGACAATGGATATATGGTCGAGAGCAAATCAGATTCAGTCGAGATTACCGATCGCAGCAACCACTGCTTGCTTTAAGAAGCCCGACTTAACGCTACAAGAGCGTCTAGTTGAATTAGTTAGTAGCCTCAAAAGGAATGGTTGGGCTGCCTGTGGAACACATCGAAAAACTTGTAACCTTGTGGAGCGAGGAGAAAGTGTTGTACCGATGCCGCCACAAAGATTATTTAAAGAGATGCTCGAGCGGCAAAATCCAAACCGAACAAGTTGTACACGATTTTGTAGTGTCGTGAGCTAAAAGTTGTAGCTGTGTAAATGGTACGTAAGTCAAGTTGTAAGCAAGTTGTGTGCGACAGTTGTAGGCAAAAGTCGTGCCGTCTAAATCAGCCTTAAGAAAGAGTCGCACGAGGCGTAACTCTAACTTCTTGAGTGCTTAGCAGCCGACCAAGTGCATCCATAACTCGATGGACGCACAGTTGAAGCGTTGACCATTTCTTTTATAACATAGTTACTGCAAATTCAAATTAAACAATTTTATTTTCCAATTGATTTCAGAGCGCGCGCTATGGCGATGACGTGAGCGTGCGTCCATTGAGTTATGGATGCACGTCGCGCACGCTAATTAGCCAATCAGAGCGCGCGTTATATCAATGCTATGTTATAACGCGCGATACTTATCGCGCGATACTTTGTTATTATCGTGCGATAATGATTGTATATGTAATACGTTACTTATTCGACATGTCAGCAGACAACATGGTGGCGAACACACTTGTTCTTCTTCTTTGTACATTTCTTGTACTTCCCTCGATGAATATTGCTTTACCTGAAAACATACTGGCAAGCCAGAGCAATATTATAACTGACAGGGATACGTTGGTCGAGAACCATTGTATATTTATTTCTCTATTTTCTCTGTAGCTATTTTTCTCTTTTCATAGCAGGCAAATGCAATTTAACCCATACATATGGAAAGAAAGAGAGGCTATGCAAACACGGAAAGCGTTTTATATTTCTTAAACAAACGATATAGAGCACAAAATCTCAACGTAGCCTTGCGTGTCACGAAAGACATATGTACGTGTACCAAGCATGGGTTTCCTGTGGCCGGTTCCACATTCATCCAAATTGGGGTTCCTGTGTGTTAGCTAAAATGGAGGAACACTGGGTGTCTCAAATTTACCCACCGAAATTTGAGTTTAAAACCGTCAACGATCTACTAGAAAAAGAAAACCTTGTGTGGGATATACGCACTAAAGAATCTAGAGCTTGTGAAAGCTACAGCAAGGTCTATCTTGACATAGTTGAACGGGAGAACTACAGACAAGCACAAAGTCATGATCAGCAGCTGGCAGAAGCTAAAGCAACCGACAGACCAACCGACAGAGCAGAAGCTGCATCTATTTCAGGTGTTTCTAGAACTAAAGACACCCAAGACTGTATCTGGACAAACGATGAAATAAGAATCCTTCGACAATCGTTTCAAAAACTGAAAGTCCAGAATGTTTATTTGGTGGGTATGGTCGACTCACTGCGACAAGAACTGCACACTTGCAAAGAAAGAGAGACGGTGACCAATAGTTCTTATAGTCTGCTGAAGGAAAAGTGGACAGAGTTGAAAAAGAGATACGGTCGTGCAAAGATCAGTTGTAGATCGATGAAAGAGGACCTGAAATCGTATCATTTATCATTGAAAACTGCAAGGAAAGATACTGGAGAACTGCAGGCTGAAAGGAATGGGATTTTTAAGGGATTTGAATGAAACAAAGTCAAGCTTAGACTTAGAAAAACTAAGATCTACACAGCTGATGTCCAAAATTAAAGACAAAGAATTAGAAAAGGCGCTGGCTTTAGAACATTGTGAGTTCATAACCAGACAACAATGCAAATTTGAGGAGACACTGTTGAGAAAAGAAATATTCCGTTTGAAAGAAGAGTTGAGAAAGGAGAAAGATGAGAACAGTATCAATAAGAAAAGTCTTGAGAATCTTAGAAATCATTTTGTGAGTTTCAAGCTTAGTGAACAAAATGATCTGAAAGAAAGTGATATTTTAAGTATAACTGACATTGATTACACACCTTAAATATAACTTTAAGCACAAAGGTCTGGCCCGGTTGCATGAAAGATGGTTAGCACTATATCCACTGGATAAAGGGACGGACACACGGTGCAACATTGCACACAACATTGCACACAACATTGCATACAACACGTATTGTTGCAGCGTGTGTCCACCTCTGCAACATGTTGCGCGCAATGTTGCAGAAGTAGAATCGAGTCCTACTTCTGCAACATTGCGAGCAACAAATTACGTCGTATTAGCGCATGCTAGTCAATTGCGAGCAACATGTTGCAGAGGTGGACACACGCTGCAACAAAATTGCCAGCAATGTTGCGTGCAATGTTGCACCGTGTGTCCGCCCTTAAGTCCTATCCAATGGATAAAATTGATTGGATAACTACATCAATTTTATCTGTTCGATATGACTAATAGGATTCGATAGGGTAATGCTAACCACCTTTCATGCAACTGGGCCTTGTATAAAAGGAGCCTGCCCAGGGGGTACAACAGCATGTACATGTTCATGTATAGATAGTTGTGATACAAATAATAATACTTTAATAATCTTTAATAAAGATCATTGTTTTACCCCTGGGCAGGCTCCTTTATTGGAACTTTGCGTTTAAGCCTAGTTGAGATGCAGACATAAGCATATTTAAAGGACCAAATGATTGTGCTTTTTGCTTGCACTGTTGTGGTTGTATCTCAGGTGAAAACCAGGTAAACCAAAGCTGACGCCATGTTTGATAGCTAATGATGGATAGAATAGCACAAGTAAAGCAGTTCTACATATAGTATTATATGGCTTGTGATGAAGGAATGTTGTGTGACAAACACATCTCGGCTAAGGAGACTAAGGAGAAGTTGTGGAACTTATTGTTGAGTATTTTACTTCTCAATGACAATAGAGTGCTAGATATTATAATCACGCTGTGTTCATGTAGTGTAATCTTTGGAAGGCGCAAATCTTATAATATATCAATCTAATATTCTTAACAATTCAAAAGTCTAGACTTTCTGCCCTTATTGTTTACCAGTAAATAAGAAGTTATATATATTTTAAAATATTTTGTTGATCAATGGTTGTACAGACATACAGACTACAGGTACTGTACTATATTCTTCAAATTCAACCAGCGATTATAATTATTATAACAATTATTATATTCTTCCTTTACTTTTCTTTACTAGTAAATATTCTTCGAATTATAAAAACCAATAAAGTGACAGTTAAGAAGCAAAAAAAGAATTATATGGAAAAAAAACCTCGACCCGTGAGAACGCATCCAGGCGTAGCGGCGCCCTGTTGGCTTGGTAACAGCTAACAGTGACTTGGAAGCAAATGAACATCGTCTCAGCGTGTGCTGGCAGTTCTTATTGTAAATACTCCTCATAATCTTGGATTGATGCCTCAAATTGAACTATGAGAGTTTTTTAAATATATTTTCTATCCAAAATACTCATCGCGATGCTAAATTAGCTAAACAAAGGCAAATGCTGGCGATATTTCCGAAGGGACGACAGCTGAGCTCACGTAGCAGAGCCAGAAGCTTACTCAAACTAAGCTCGAGCCAGTATAGAAGAGAGTACAGAAGTGGTGCTGTTTACCATGGCGAACTCGATGGATACAAGAAGTCTGGAAAAGGTATCTTTAAGTGGCCAAATGGGGCTTGTTACGACGGAGAATACACAAACAACAAAAGGCAAGGAAGAGGCAAGCAGTATTGGCCTGATGGAGCAGTTTATGACGGAGAATTTAATGGAGATTTGAGGCAAGGTTTCGGAAAGCTCACGTTCCCCGATGGAGAGGTAGATTTGATCAAATTAGCAATCCTATTGAATAATGAATTATTACACAATCTAAAGCGATCCAAAGCAATACTTGAATGTACAGTTCTAAGCAATAATTTATTATTCAACATGTTGAAATCGACCCTATCAAGAATTCACAGTCACACAGAGAAATTAACATTAGCTTATGTACTATTTGCAAGAGATCATCTACAAAGTTAATAATTCAACCAAGTCTTATGCCCTCTCTAGACCAAATAACATTTTAAACAGAGTATTTTATTTATCTCCGTTCAGTATTGCGATTTACATGAAATATTGTTTATGCAGTAATAATTAAGCTTAAGCTTATTCAAATTGTTGTAAGAATTGAAATAATCAAATAAGTTTAACACCAAGGTGGCAAAGTAAAATTGTTAGTTTAGGGGGGTACTTCAAGTTAAAAAGGGTAAGGGATGCGGAAAACCTTGAAAAACACCCTAAAAATACCAACCGTGAAAAATTTCCCACCCTATTTAAAAATATATACGTCGTGGTCTGAAAATCAACCTAGAAATTAAAATTCAAGACAGAATGCGCTTGTTCCAAGTTTGATACCCAAAAAATTCCAGCTATTTAAAAATAGTTATTTCACTTGACCAACCCCTAAAAAATTCCAGATTGCCGATTTCAAACCCTTAAAAAATATGACGAAAACCCCTACTGACCGAATATAGGAGGACCCCCAGGATGTGATGTATGTCATCATTATTATAATTGTACTTTTTGTTCATTTCATTGCTTCTTTGTAGTCTTATGAAGGAGAGTTTTATAAGGACAAAAAACATGGCAAAGGAACCTATATTTGGCCAGATAAAACCAGTTTTACAGGTCAGTTTTATATGGATAAGAAAGAAGGCTTTGGTTCCTTTACATTTGCAAGTGGAAATGTATTTCAAGTAAGTATCAAAATGGTAGGCAGTGGTTTTATTATTATTTTATCAGTAAAATCAGTCACCTATCCTCAGGCCCCAGGGTGGGTGAGTGGTGGTGGTGGTGATGTCATACCTTTTAGGGGTTAAAATTGTAATGTATGTAGTTTGGGTCTGTTAGAGTTATCACGGTACCTTTTAGGGTATTTTCCATGTAAATAAAATTATGGCCTACTTGTCACCTTTCAGGGGTAAAAATTACCCTCCCCCTCTCCCTCAGTAAATTAGTGCAGTGGAATAATAATTGAGTAATGGTGATATGACAATATTCCTCTTGTTCTCATCTAATGGTGTCCAAATCTATAATTGAAAAATTGAGTATGAGAGGCTTTACGTCATTTCACATTGCATGCATAGCATAGCTGAGAGGGAGGGGGAGGGGGAGGGGGAGGGAGGGTGCAGTTGGAACTCAAAGGTGGTGCTATCCCGGGAGGGGGGGGGGGGGTACTCCCATATATGGGCTATACGGGGACGTGCCGCTGGACAGGGTATGGTTTTTGGCCTCTCTGTCCTGAACAGGGTATATAATTTTATGCGAGTCTGTCCTAAACAGGGTATGGTAATGCACGATTGTCGTCGTTAAATATAGCCTGATTTTAAATCAGGCTACGTTAAATATGGTTTTACCGGTATTTAGCCATCCGAGATCCGAGACGTTTGCCGGCCTTTAGCAGGTCATCAGTCAACATAAAACGCGTTAAAATTGTGTAAAAGAAGACAGTGTGTATTTTGCCCTTTGTCCTAAACAGGGTCCTAAAATAGAGGGTGTTGTCCTAGACAGGGTAGGTATTTCAGATTATTTTGTCCTAAACAGGGTCAGGTTTTCACCCCCCCAGGGTACTATCATGATGGCCAGTAGTAGTTTATTTTTATTCAGGAAATGGGATTGAACGAATAGGTAAATGGGGAAATCATCTAGGTTAGGAAATCAGGAAATGGGAATGAAAGAATAGATAAATGGGAAAATCATCTAGGTATGGAAATCAGGAATTGAGAATGAAAGAATAGGTAAATGGGAAAATCATCTAGGTATGGAAATCAGGAAATGGGAATGAACAAATAGGTAAATGGGAAATTCATCTAGGTATGGAAATCAGGAAATGGGAATGAACAAATAGGTAAATGGGAAATTCATCTAGGTATGGAAATCAGGAAATGGGAATGAACGAATAGATAAATGGGAAAATCATCTAGGTATGGAAATCAGGAAATGGGAATGAATGAATAGGTAAATGGGAAAATCATCTAGGTAAGGAAATCAGGAAATGGAATTGAACGAATAGGAAAATGGGAAAATCATCTAGGTATGGAAATCAGGAAATAGGAATGAACGAATAGGTAAATGGGAAAATGAACTAGGTATAGGGCACAGTGCTATCAAATTATCACTTGGATCAAACTAAGTTGTAGTTGATGTCGTTGTGGTACCATAATTAAGCTAATGTTAAGATACGTATATACTTCACTCACAGGGAATTTACAAGAACGACATGAGAGATGGTCCAGGTATAATAACTTACAGTGATTGTAGAGAAGATGTTGGAATCTGGCTTGAAGAAAAACTGATCAAACTTTGTTCCGTTATGGAAAGTGCATTCTTATTTCAACATTTTACTGAGTACAATGTCAATGCTGGCCAAAACCTTTCTGGGAAAGTTCGTCGCGCAAACTCAGCTTGGGAAAGCATTCGTAACACACCACTTCCGGACGAAAACCAAAACAACCAACTCTGCAAAAACAGCATCCCCAAGACATTTCCTTATCTAGACATTCTGGATGGTATTCGTGGGGGGAGGGGTACTAAGGGACGTCTTGAGATCAATTCAGAGGATTTACTGAGGTCTGCCACAGCAGGAGACTGCAGTGCAGTAAACTGTTTGTTACAAACAGGCAACGTACATGTTGATGTGGCAGATAAGACTGGTTATACTCCGTTACTAGCTGCAGCTGTAAGTATTCTTAGATTAAGGAGACATTGGAATGGTATTATGATTGGGCTTTGCCTCAATTAGAGTGTTTTTTTTAATGTTTTGTTCTGATTGAATGAGATACACCTACTGTTGTATTGGCTGAATATTGCATACAGAAACCATTCAGGTTTGATTGGATGACATGCTATTAGTTTATACTATATGTATACATGTATGTATGTATGTATACTGTCTAATAAGCATGTATACATTAGATATCAGTTATAAATTGTGATTGTGGATGCATAATTTGCTATTTCTGAGAAAACTATTCAAATGTTATACCATATGCCATTGCGATCAGGGTACAAACATGACTCAAGCTAAAGACAACCCATTCAAATTTAAAGAGAATGCTGTATGAAATGGGAATATCTAATTGTCCTTGATTTTCATCTCGAAAGGAGTATCATTTCATTGTTTAATATTTAGGTGAACTGTCATCGTGATGTCATCAACTGTCTACTGGACCATGGCGCGAATGTGAACAAACTAAACGACGAAGGTCTGTCCGTATTGGCTGCTTGTCATGTATTGTTTTACACCAGACATACATGGAAGGACAACATTGCTGAAACCATCCCCGAAGAAAACCTTTTTAACTACATCCAAGAAGACACTCAAAAAGGGATTTTTATACACAGGAATTGCCGTACAACAGATTCTGTAGAAAACATACTAATCACTTCTGATAAAAGCGAAAATGACAGTACTTGCGACAGAGAAAAAGTTAGAACAAAGTTGGAAGATTATGATGATGATACATCAACAATAATTGTCGAGCTCAAAAAGGAAGACGAAGCTGATGACTTCAAAAACATTGAGTTCGAGTCTGAACAGGAACACAAAGTCCACATTCTGGACAAGAACTTTGAGACAAGAATGTCACTAAGCATACAACGTGGGTTTGATAAAGAATTATTTTTGAAAAGAACTAAGAGCCTTAAAGATGAAAGAGAAATAGTTAATGATGATTATAATTCTGAGGACAATAGTTCAACTTTAATACCAAGATCAAAATCTGTTAACGAAACGTCCATGTTTAGCATAATGAGTGTTGTGAGTACCAAGAACGTCTCAACGGATACCTGCACAGAGGATACGATGAGTGTAAGCAGTTTGCAACAAAATAAGCAGTTTTTTCTGACCATGCAAAGGTAATGTTTAGAATGAATCCATCATTGTCATCACTACATCTTTATCATCATCAGTCATCAACAGCATCAGTTGCATCATGTCATCATCAACAGCATCAGTCATTGTTATCATCAGCTGCATCATGTCATCATCAACAGCATCAGTCATTGTTATCATCAGCTGCATCATGTCATCATCAACAGCATCAGTCATTGTTATCATCAGCTGCATCATGTCATCATCAACAGCATCAGTCATTGTTATCATCAGCTGCATCATGTCATCATCAACAGCATCAGTCATTGTTATCATCAGCTGCATCATGTCATCAGTCATCATCAACAGCATCAGTCATTGTTATCATCAGATGCATCATACCATTAGTCATCATCAACAGCATCAGTCATTGTTATCATCAGCTGCATCATGCCATCAGTCATCATCAACAGCATCAGTCATTGTTATCATCAGCTGCATCATGTCATCATCAACAGCATCAGTCATTGTTATCAGCTGCATCATGTCATCATCAACAGCATCAGTCATTGTTATCAGCTGCATCATGTCATCATCATCATCCATCATCAACAGCATCAGTCATTGTTATCATCAGCTGCATCATGTCATCATCAACAACATCAGTCATTGTTATCAGCTGCATCATGTCATCATCAACAACATCAGTCATTGTTATCATCAGCTGCATCATGCCATCATCATCAACAACATCAGTCATTGTTATCATCAGCTGCATCATGTCATCATCAACAACATCAGTCATTGTTATCATCAGCTGCATCATGTCATCATCATCAACATCATCAGTCATTGTTATCATCAGCTGCATCATGCCATCAGTCATCATCAACAGCATCAGTCATTGTTATCATCAGCTAATGTCATCAGTCATCATCAACAGCATCAGTCATTGTTATCAGCTGCATCATGTCATCATCATCATCAACAGCATCAGTCATTGTTATCATCAGCTGCATCATGCCATCAGTCATCATCAACAGCATCAGTCATTGTTATCATCAACTGCATCATGTCATCATCAACAGCATCAGTCATTGTTATCATCAACTGCATCATATCATCATCATCAACAGCATCAGTCATTGTTATCAGCTGCATCATGCCATCAGTCATCATCAACAGCATCAGTCATTGTTATCATCAACTGCATCATGTCATCATCATCATCAACAGCATCAGTCATTGTTATCATCAGCTGCATCATGCCATCAGTCATCAACAGCATCAGTCATTGTTATCATCAGCTGCATCATGTCATCATCATCATCAACAGCATCAGTCATTGTTATCATCAGCTGCATCATGTCATCATCATCATCAACAGCATCAGTCATTGTTATCATCAGCTGCATCATGTCATCAGTCATCATCAACAGCATCAGTCATTGTTATCATCAGCTGCATCATGTCATCAGTCATCATCAACAGCATCAGTCATTGTTATCATCAGCTGCATCATGCCATCATTCATCATCAACAGCATCAGTCATTGTTATCATCAGCTGCATCATGTCATCATCATCATCAACAGCATCAGTCATTGTTATCATCAGCTGCATCATGTCATCATCAACAGCATCAGTCATTGTTATCATCAGCTGTAGTCCACACCATTTCAATCATCACTATCATTTCCATTATCATCATCATCGCTGATACATCATTGGCATTTCCCTTCATGAATTCATCAAAGACAAGATTAACAAACACTAGTAACATTCTATTGGAATATTAATATCACTATGATGTGTTTTAATTCTAGGCGTCCTCATTTAGAAGCGACTGTACGACTTCTCCTCAAACGTGGTGCAGACCCTAACGCATCAGCCCTACCTATGCCAGTGTTATTCTTTGCAACAAAAGCTGCAGACACAGCTGCCAATGAAATACTACTCCAGAAAGGTGCAAACACTTCAGCAAAACTAGCACATGAGGTAAGTAACAGCGACATTGCAAGACACGCGCATGCGTAACTTAAGTAAGGTTGTCAGTAAGCTTAGTAAGCTTAGTAAGCTAAGTCTCCCCGATTAGTAGGGCACTTGTGCCCAGCTAGAAGATTTGAGACGTTAATAAAGTTATTATTATTATTATTTTGTCATAGTAAACTCATCGTGAAAGTTCTCATTTGGCTATTGTCATCCTAAATTTTTGCTAAAGTTATCATTGACCGAGTCTCGTATATCATTCATCTAATTATCATCTCAGAAACTTGGAATCGCTCCTTTGCACATTGCCGTAGCCTTACCAGATCCTGCTGGTATCCAAATAACCGAGCTGCTCGTGGAGTCTGGTGCTAATGTGGATATTCAAGACAGTGCTTTTGGTGTAGAGGAGGAGAATGGTAGAACCCCACTACATATCGCTTGCTCTAGAGAAGACAATGATGAGGTACTGAGATCTTTGTGTTTTATTGGTGCCATTTGTTGCTTCAATTGAACTGAACACGTGGTTTCATTGCCACAATTCTTCAATGAATGTTCCATCTCCCCAGCTCTGAGATCCTTGACAACCCCATGGTGTCATACTCCCTATATCCAGGCTCCAGTCCATCCCGACAGTCTCTCTTGCCAACCTTGCTTTCTGTAATCCCTCTGTATTTGACCTCCATCTCCCCAGCTCTGAGATCCTTGACAACCCCATGGTGTCATACTCCCTATATCCAGGCTCCAGTCCATCCCGACAGTCTCTCTTGCCAACCTTGCTTTCTGTAATCCCTCTGTATTTGACCTCCATCTCCCCAGCTCTGAGATCCTTGACAACCCCATGGTGTCATACTCCCTATATCCAGGCTCCAGTCCATCCCGACAGTCTCTCTTGCCAACCTTGCTTTCAGTAATCCCTCTGTATTTGACCTCCATCTCCCCAGCTCTGAGATCCTTGACAACCCCATGGTGTCATACTCCCTATATCCAGGCTCCAGTCCATCCCGGCAGTCTCTCTTGCCAACCTTGCTTTCTGTAATCCCTCTGTATTTGACCTCCATCTCCCCAGCTCTGAGATCCTTGACAACCCCATGGTGTCATACTCCCTATATCCAGGCTCCAGTCCATCCCGACAGTCTCTCTTGCCAACCTTGCTTTCAGTGTAATCCCTCTGTATTTGACCTCCATCTCCCCAGCTCTGAGATCCTTGACAACCCCATGGTGTCATACTCCCTATATCCAGGCTCCAGTCCATCCCGACAGTCTCTCTTGCCAACCTTGCTTTCAGTAATCCCTCTGTATTTGACCTCCATCTCCCCAGCTCTGAGATCCTTGACAACCCCATGGTGTCATACTCCCTATATCCAGGCTCCAGTCCATCCCGACAGTCTCTCTTGCCAACCTTGCTTTCTGTAATCCCTCTGTATTTGACCTCCATCTCCCCAGCTCTGAGATCCTTGATAACCCCATGGTGTCATACTCCCTATATCCAGGCTCCAGTCCATCCCGACAGTCTCTCTTGCCAACCTTGCTTTCTGTAATCCCTCTGTATTTGACCTCCATCTCCCCAGCTCTGAGATCCTTGATAACCCCATGGTGTCATACTCCCTATATCCAGGCTCCAGTCCATCCCGGCAGTCTCTCTTGCCAACCTTGCTTTCTGTAATCCCTCTGTATTTGACCTCCATCTCCCCAGCTCTGAGATCCTTGACAACCCCATGGTGTCATACTCCCTATATCCAGGCTCCAGTCCATCCCGACAGTCTCTCTTGCCAACCTTGCTTTCAGTAATCCCTCTGTATTTGACCTCCATCTCCCCAGCTCTGAGATCCTTGACAACCCCATGGTGTCATACTCCCTATATCCAGGCTCCAGTCCATCCCGACAGTCTCTCTTGCCAACCTTGCTTTCTGTAATCCCTCTGTATTTGACCTCCATCTCCCCAGGTCTTCTAACTCAGTAACCCATGCATACCCCTAGATATTTATTAAATTGCTATCTGATTGGTTTTCTTAGGATGCATGTGCAGTGGTTCGTCTGCTTCTCATGAAAGGAGCAAATCCTGATCTCCTTTGCGAAGGTCATTCGGCTCTTTCTCTAGCTATCTGCAGTGGAAATGACTTGGTAAGCGAAAGACTGTATGTTGACACCTTGTACTTACTGTCAATCCATGATTTCCATACGCCTAATTACCATGCCCTATTTTGGAGAAGGAGAACTGGGCCTTTTACTCCCTCCACCCTCCCGCTGAGTCATCTGTATTTCTTTATTAATGATGAGGTTTTATTTTTATATAGAACTTTTGTTAATATATTTATTTGTCTACTCAGGCCGTGAATGCACTCTTGGAGTATGGTGCTAATCCAAGTCTAAAGCTTAAAAAAGGTGTTGGCTCAGCACTTTGTGCTACGACATCATTTGCAGCTGAAAGGCGACGTTCTCCACACGACAGGATTAAACTGGTATATGATAGTTATTGAATTTGCTGTCATGGCAAAGATAAACCCCTTGGAAAGCCTTAAGCTCTGTTATCACTGGAGACGACTCCCTCCCCTTCTCTCTCCAGTCCCTCTCACTCCCAATCTCACCACAGGAATCCCATCCTAGCCCAGAGTTTCCTATGCAGGAGGCTATTGTTAGTGGTGATAGCTGGGATCTTTTGTGTGTTTACTGTTTTTTTGCAATGGTTGTCATCGTCATTGTTAAATTAATATTGTGCTTTTACCGTTTCAGCTAGTGCTCCCCTCTCTAATAGTGCTCGTCACTCTAGATCTTAGTTAAAGTCACTAACAAGATATTTGTAATGACTAAACAATCATTTTTATTTATTTGCAGATAAACAAACTAATGCGTCACCATGCCAACATTGTTGCCCCAATCACTGTGACAAGCCGTTTCCCGCCAGGTACCGTAGTGGACTATGCCTACAATGTTTTTTATCAGGTAAATTTATCAGTCTTGTTTATATATTTATTGATTAATGATGAATAATATTGATTAATGATGAAAAATGAGGAATAACTGTAATGTAGTCTCCCTCACAATCCTTTTTAAGGTGCGTTCAATTGACCATATTCCAGAATAGGAATACACAGAATAACATCCCTAAATCGCTGTCGTGCAGCTACTGTCCACTGTAAAATGAAACGATTCCTTGTTGTATCATAATAAAGTTTCAAGGAACAGTTTGGAATTTTAAATGTGCTGAAATAAAAGCATCCAAGTGTTTATTCCATGTATTCCTTTCTGGAATAGCGTCAATCGAACGCCCCCTTAGTGTTGTCACGTTCTGAGAGTGTTGCGTGACGATACTAAAAATGACTGCGAGGGAGACCAGGTCATAGGGAGCTTTGAATGGTAACTTGATTCATGTCTACAGGATCGTAAGATTGCACACACACCCTATCACGCCCTATCTACCTCTGAACGTGAATGTTATAACGCTAGACGTGAGATGTTGCAACATTTGGGGGATTTACTGAGAACTCAAGTATTGAAGAAAGAGAAGGAACTGATTGAGAAACAACTACAGGAACATGAACAGCGAGGTAAGGGTCACACTCGCTCCTTGCTCCTCTTACTCTGACTAAGGGTTAAAGCTCGAAATGTCAGTAATTAAGTACACTTTTTCATGGTATTATAAATTTTCTTTAACCATTGAAGTTATCATTTTACACTGACGCAGCCCATACTAGTGTACTCGCTAGTTTCCATCACACTTGTGATAGTAGTGTAATGGTGATATGCAATCATTGTATATCATTGGTACTATTGTATATTTGTTGCATTCTAATTTGGTAATGACATTCCATATTTGGCTACTGATTTGCCGGCTTTTCTCCAGTCCCCAGCAGCAATTCAGTGTTTTGTAACAAAACAAAGAACCAGGGAAGAAGTTCCAAGACCTTATAGATTAGAATGTACCATTGCGTAAACAACATAACCTTTGTACATGTTTTGGATACCCTCGGTGACTCACTACTAGTAAACTGATTTGCAAACAAAAGCATGGTATTAAAGAGTCACCATTGTTTTCCATGCAGGTATTTTTGTACATGTTTTGGATACCCTCGGTGACTCACTACTAGTAAACTGATTTGCAAACAAAAGCATGGTATTAAAGAGTCACCATTGTTTTCCATGCAGGTATTTTTGTACATGTTTTGGATACCCTCGGTGACTCACTACTAGTAAACTGATTTGCAAACAAAAGCATGGTGTCAAACAGTCACCATTGTTTTCCATGCAGGTATTTTTGTACATGTTTTGGATACCCTCGGTGACTCACTACTAGTAAACTGATTTGCAAACAAAAGCATGGTATTAAAGAGTCACCATTGTTTTCCATGCAGGTATTTTTGTACATGTTTTGGATACCCTCGGTGACTCACTACTAGTAAACTGATTTGCAAACAAAAGCATGGTATTAAAGAGTCACCATTGTTTTCCATGCAGGTATTTTTGTACATGTTTTGGATACCCTCGGTGACTCACTACTAGTAAACTGATTTGCAAACAAAAGCATGGTGTTAAAGAGTCACCATTGTTTTCCATGCAGGTATTTTTGTACATGTTTTGGATACCCTCGGTGACTCACTACTAGTAAACTGATTTGCAAACAAAAGCATGGTGTTAAAGAGTCACCATTGTTTTCCATGCAGGTATGATCCAACCTTCCTCAAGCACTACCAGTCAACCTCAGTTGGGAATTCTAAAAACACATGACAAAATCACAAAGCCCAAACAAGCTGCAGAAATCGCTGACCAGCGCTCACCTTCTGGGATATGCAGCCGTGTGACGTTTAGCTTTGAAAAGCTTGAGATTGAAAGGGCAGAAGACTATGACCTTGATAACGAGGCCGACCGTGAGATCGAGGCGATTATGAGTAAGGATGATAAGACACCAGAGACAGTGGATAATCAGGTAGGATAGCAGACTACTTCTTGATTACAAGTGGAGAGGAGCCTTGGAACAAGGTTCAAGTCATGTGGGTCATTCAGACCCTTTATCGAGACAATTAAAAAATCTGGTAAGTACTTCATGTAAGCCCACTTGAAATGGACTCTATTCTTTATAGCCGTTCTATTTGAAGTTTTTGTATTATCTGTCACAATTGACAATGTGCGTACTTATACTACATTGAAAATATGAACAAATTGTGACTAATAATACAAAAACTTCAAAAGAACGGCTATAAAGAATAGAGTCAATTTCAAGTGGGCTTACATGAAGTACTAGCCAAAAAAAATCTTGTTCCTAGAGTTGCCCGCAAGTGACTCTGGGAACGATGGATTCTGTAGCTCGAAACACGGATCAACTCCATGAGAAGATTGTCTGTGCCAGTCTTTATATCTGATAGAACAGCTTTACAAGCTGGTAGTAACCATGGCAACAAGTAGCAATCCCTAGACCCCCCTCTAGACAAACACTGCTGGTCCTAACTTACATTTAGCTTACACCTTAGAAAGTGTTGAAATCTTTCTTTTGCAGGAAGAAGACAACATTCAACAAGCGCTATCAACTCAGTCCTTCCAATCATTAAGTTCGTCACCCGGGCGGGACGATAAATGTGGCCTGCGCATTGCTGTCATGAAATCCACTGACCACATGAGCATATCAGCACTTGCAACCGAGACATTGAAGAGGAGAAGAAAAGTCATGAAGAATCGTTTCCGTTATTGTTACGAGTGTGGTCGATCGGTAGGTGTTAGGCTCTCGGCTTGCACTCGTTGCAAAGAAGTTTTTTACTGTAGCAAGTCATGTAAACTAAAGGCGTGGAATGCAAGACATCGTGAGGAATGTGTCAGACTTACAGGTAATTAACCTACTCTTCGTTCTTCCTCCCCACCTGAGACATGCATGATTCTGTATGGAACTAGTTGGGTTGTCCTCTGAAGCACTTCTTGAATTTGCACTCGAGCCGACGACCCTGTCATTACATGTCACCAATGGTGTTCTCATAACCTAGCCATTGAGAGCGTAGTATAGAAGTGTGATGCAAGGTGCTATAAAAATTAAAATGACAAGCTCTGCGAGTTGCATAACAACTGATTAATCATTCGCTTCGGTTAACACCAAATTCATTTATTATTGATGTTTTCTTAGGAGGATCCAAACTCAATATACCCCACAGAGACGAGAGCCCCACCCCAACCACAGACCCCGATGCTCCTTCACAGTCTGTTACACCCTCGCACTCAAACTCTGGGACCATGCACCGGAACCCCAGTAAAGTACATGTAGGAAAGCATACTCCCAAAGAGAATGACCACCCCAAGAAAACTGTGACTGCAGCGTCACGAAATAGCAGCAGAAGATCTTTACATCGAATACCGTCAAAAAACAAGTGATGCTACATTCAGAGCAACTACAGGTCACTGAACAACATACACGTGCTGAGGTCACATGTCAGGGTAATGACGTCTTTTGGTCACATATCAACATCAAGAACTAGCAGTCGGCACTTTGATCACATGCAAAGATGATGACATACCCCGGGGGGTACTCCTAATATTTTACTAATATGGATGTGCGGTGCGTCAGGATCCGGATTTTAAGCACGTGGAATAATTTCAATTAATTACCAATTATTGGTAAAACCGGGTTTGAGTCAGGAAAAAAGGTATTTCCAGTTCTCAAGATGACAAAATTGAATGTAAAAAATTAAATTACTAATTATAGAATCGTAAGTAAGTAAGCGAGACAAAATCGAGAAATATCAACTTTAATATATTTGGGGGGGGAGTATTTCCATTCCAAATTTCACAAAAAAAGGATGTTTTTGGGTATTTCCGGGTACCGGTCTGAATCCTGGCGCCACACATACCCAACCACTTTCCCGAGGAGAACCCCCCGGGTGATGTACTCAGTGCTAGGCATTGTACAAGGACAAACTTTGAGTTAAGAACACATCATGTGTGAAGGACTAAAATGCTGCTAAAACTGCAATAAGCTACAACACCATTCATTTGCAAAAGAACCCTTTTCATTTTCATTTATTCATTCTCATCATTTCTCGATGTAGTCTTCTGTTTTCATGTCTGTCAGCCCCAGATCGTCATTTTGTTCTTCTGTTCGTTCGTAGTATTCGACAGTAAGTTCAGGATCAGGATCAGGAGCATAGTAATTCTGAAATAGAGAATCAAAACTTATTTTCTCCACAATCTCATATAAAAGAATGATGATATTAGATTTAGTGCTTGCAGCAAAGGTGTTACTGATGACGAATGAGCACAGGCAACCCAATCTATATCTTCTCTTGACACAGGAAGCCCAATCTATATCTTCTCTGACACAGGAAGCCCAATCTATATCTTCTCTGACACAGGAAGCCCAATCTATATCTTCTCTGACACAGGAAGCCCAATCTATATCTTCTCTGACACAGGAAGCCCAATCTATATCTTCTCTGACACAGGAAGCCCATCAAACATCACACATTTTTATAAAGGTTTCTGAAAAATACTTGGGCTTCCTGTGGATTGAGGTGGTAATAAATATGGTGATAACTTAGATGATAGTGTCATGCAGGTGAAGATAGTTAAAAAAAGTAGAGTGAGGATAAGTGGAGTACAATTTAAAAAATTGTACTATTATAGGAGTGTAGGTATTTAAACAAATTTTTTTAGACAATTAAAATGTTCAACGGCACATGCGCATAGTGTATTTAAAGTTTGAGTGTACTGTTAATAAAAAATTGCTTAAAACTGATGCTTTGAATGTTCTCAATTTGCACTCGCCACTTCACTCATACCCATCAATGACAAATTGTTGAGGTTGTGTGATTTTCTAGATACTAACTGAAATATAGGCCATTTGTGACAGATGGATGTTACGTGTTATGTATTATCTATTATCATGTTCTACCTGAATATAACTGTTCCCTGCTGGATCATCAAGGATAATGTGTACACCCATCTCTTGCCCAGCACGTATCTACAAAGACAAGTTAAAGACTTGAAGAAGACACAAAAATGCAACTTCTGCCATTGCCTACCTCAAGCTAGAGTGGATTCTGTAGGACTGAAAACCGTGGCAATGTTACAACACGGCCGTGCCGTAGGTTTCTCACACAGTCATCCAAGATGTGCTCTACTTTGAAGTCAACCTTACTTCCTTTAGGTCAAAAACCCTTAGATAAACCGAGGCTACAATGCTAGTACCTTTTCGAGTTTTTCCAGGAATTCTTTGAGTGTTGTAGTATTCATAGCTTTGCTGTCACCCAAACCAAAAGGGTTTATAGACTTGAGATGGTCATGGATGTTTGCCAACAAGCCTTCTACTGTAGTAAACTTCCCTCCTAAAGTCGCACCACTTACTTCAAAATCCAACTCAGGGATTAACATGTGGCATGTTTCTGACTAAAGAATATAGATAGTTTATTAGAACTAACTCGCAGTAGAGTACAAACACTAAAAGCATGCAACATAAATAGTGCTAAATATTATACTAATTCTATTGATTTCTATTAATTAGTGCTATTTATAATAAATAACAATCAATGTCACTGTTAGACTCCTTTGCAACCATCAGGGATTTCATCACGCAATGCTACTCTCAGCGTTGTGTGACAAAATCCTTGACGGCTACAAAGGAGACTATGTTACTGTGGAAGATGCACCTGATGTAATTAAAAGTGAAATATTAAAGGGCAAGTTGCATGGAAATTTTTTTTTTCTAAAAATGATTTGTTTAGTATTATATAATAAAGGTAATATACTATAACTAAACTTATTTGCAAGAAAATCTATTTTCAAGAACAAATTTATTTTCTGAAGTTTCACTAATCAGAATTCGAATTTCCCGCTCGTGTGACGTCATGGGGGTCCAGTATCACCCTTATTGCTCTCTTCAGACTCACGTTAACCCTCTATGATTTCTAAATCGTTTCCCAAATAAAGACTTTCGAGTGAAACTCGTCCGCCATGTTAACTTCAAGCCGGCTGCGTTCAGTACGTTGAATTGACCCCCATGACGTCACTGCCGCTTCTTGCTGGTTTTCTCGATTTCCGTTTTTACGATGCTTTTTTGATTATTTCCAAAAGAGTATTCAAGTTATTATTTTAACTATTTATTAGTGAGACCAATTACTATCATTTGATATAATTTCCAGCTTTTTGACAACACTCATGAAACTTGCCCTTTAACTAAAATCCCAGGGGGGGTTACTCAGGGGTATCAGTGACGGGGAGGTGCGAATGAGGCCAAACTTTTTAACCCCAAAAAATACGCAAAAACAAGACCTAAAAAAAGTCCAACGGCCCAAAATCGTAACCCCAAAAAAGGCCAATTTATTTTTCTCCGCATGAAACCGAGAATGGTAGGATATCATTTTTATCAACCCCCCAAAAAGTCCTTGCCAAAATGTTTATATCAAAAAATGTCCACCAGAAAATTGATAACCCCAAAAAAGTCCCAAGCCGCGAATTTCAAACTCAAAAAAGGTCTTTGCACCTCGCCGTCACTGATACTCCTGAGTACCCCCCCTGGGCTAAAAATATCCCTTATTTGGGATGCCTATAATCTCATATCATTCAAGTTATGCCCTGTTCAAAGTAACGTTTTGACACTGTAGGAACTCAAGACCTTCCTCTCACTCAATGATGTATCAGGGCCATAGCTGCCAGTACGGTTGGTCCGGTTTCAACGGGACCACTTTTCGGATAAAACAGTTTCAATTTATTTACATTTTTAATTATTCTGGTATTTTTTATGAAAAACAGAGTTTGAAAACAGGACCACTCAAAAATAGGCGGCTACGGCCCTGTGCATGCTTGCTTGACATTGATCAGATTTATCATCATAAGTTTACCTTCAGAACATCTCTATTAAGGTCCTCAGGATCTGTGAGCTTTAGTGTCAGTTTCTTTCCCTTAGGTTCAATGCCAGCTTAAATCAAAACAATGTAATGTAAACTGTATTTACATTGTAAGCAGGGTGGCCCATTCAGCACTTGGCTGGTATCCATAGGGGCCCTGCAATATTGCAATTAACTTACAATAAACTACAACACATGTACAATCATGAATTGTACATGTCAATGAGAGTACCAGATTTTTTGAACTTCTAGTAAAACATTCATACTACGAGTTCAAGTTTTCTATGAGTCGATAGTCAACGAGGCGCATAGCGTCAAGTTGACTATTTGAACTCATAAAAAATGAACGAGTAGTCTAATTGTTTTAGTAGAAACCAACTACCATACTACCTTTGAATTTATACCAATTTTATTGATTTTTCACTTTGTTTTTGTTCAAAACGCCGGCTTTTTCCCTACTCACTATCTATCACGCAATAGATAGTAAGTATGTTAGCCAATCAGATTGCAGGATTCGTGATAGTGTGCTAGTTGGTTTCTTTCAGTCATGATGATAAACACTCGACAGAACTCACATCCAGATTTGACTTCATTAGACTTGTATCCACAGGTGTCACACGTCACAGCCATAATGATGACTTCTTTAAAATGAGGAATAGCTGTTAATATCAGTTAAGGCTGTCATCAGTGTCCCACGATATTGCAATACCATGTACAGCAGAACCTTGCTCTCTAACCCTCACTTTAATACCTCTAACTCTCCAATATCTCTAACGGAATGTATAGATCCCGTGGACACAATGGATTGACTATTTTGAACCCCTGCTATATCATATCTATATTTCTTAAGTTCCTTAAGTGTTTCAATTTTGGGGTTGTCAGGCTGCACCGTGCAACAGTGGGGTGATACTAATAGCAGCTGTGATGTATAAAGCCTGGTTTACATTAAATTCTGAGAGTATCGATGAGTGTGCTGGTGTATATGTCATGCTCGAGAATCCAGCGGTGCTCTTCGGCGCGGGCTCGGATGAAACATCGCCCCGCCAGAAAACCGCTGGAGAACTTGCCTGCTAGAACGACTTCTAGGGCGTGATACGCACTCAAGCGCATCAACCCTGGAAGGAGAAATAATCTCATTAAGGTTTGACAGCTTCTACTTCGAAAGTCTTCTTTTGACCTCCTCTCCCTCTCTCGGGGAGGAGGTCAAAAGAAGACTCTGCTCACAGAAGGTAACGTACTCGTCTCCAACCAAAACTTCCGTTCTTTCAAACGAAATCTGGACATATTTTTTGCCATTCAGGATTTATCCGTCGTCTACTCAGCAATGTCAGTGGATATTCCGATCTTCGATAGATATTCAAACCCTGTCGGCAACTGTGCAAAAACATCGGCTTCGATTTTCTATGAACGTCTGACTATGAACTGTTCAGGGAATGACTGAAGTGCATAAATATCTTGTAAACAACTTTGATCTCTTGGATTCATCTTTCAACAGTCCTTTCAACAACTGTCAACACTGACTTTTGCCCACGGCGTCTGTTTGAATGAATGAAAATATGGCTGAGCTCTGATTGGCCCTATTTTTTGCCAGCAAAAAATAGGGTCAATCAGAAGCCAGCATTGTCTCATGCCCCAGAAGTCGTTTTGGCAGGCAAGTTCTCCAGCGGTTCTCTGGTGAGGCGATGTTTCATCCGAGCCCGCGCCGAAGAGCACCGCTGGATTCTCGAGCATGGTGTATACATGTACATGCAGTGACATACGTTTGTTATGTTGTGACTATCATTGTTGGATAATAAATAAAGACAACTGTTCGGGAAAGTTTAACTCAGTTCAGCTGTTATAGCAAACTTCCTTTTGACTGTAATTAGAATTTTTGGGAAACCTATTTGCACAAGTCAAAAAAGTGTAAATCAGCTTAATGTTTTTGACCCCCTCTCATTAACTCTCGTCACTCACTAATGGAACCAGACTTCCAACTTAACCAACCAACCAAACCCTAACTGAAGAAGATAAAAAAAATTCATAATCCCAACAACAAAGTATCCCACTCAAATAATCAAATTTCCAACTGTAATCCTGTTGCCAACTTTCAAAGGTTAATGCTATATATTGTTGATCACACACAGTTACCTCCATCAATAATAATAATTTATTTAATGTAATATTATTGTAAGGATACTGACAAGTTTCATTCTAGTTTCTGTTGGAGCTTGGCATGCTGAGCAATTAGTCTGCATTGCAAGCACCTAAAATGATATCAATGCAGGGACATTTTTAAACATTATAACTTATATTATTCTAACGACGCCACTAATGCAACGATAGGTACTGTACCTCATCTTTATCAATATGATCTTTTTCTTCTTGTGAGGGGTTTTCTGGTTTTTCTTCGGCAGCAAAGCCAAGTTTCCAGTTTTGCTCCGCAGTTCTTTCATAAAGTTCTGTTGTCATATTGGGGTCATCTTTTGGGGCATGTGGATTCTCGACAAAGCTGTTGCCGCTGGTATCATCAATGACAAGAGTAAAGGTCCTCTCTAATGACAGACATTTATGGAGTTCAACTAAGAAGGCGTCAATCTTGATGGCTGATTTAGGATCCATGTGCTGTCAGAACAAAACAGGTTCACAAAAGTTTCCTTATCTTACTACTGTACGTCACCACATAATAATCCGTATAATTGTATAAATTGTATAATTCCCACGGCTCACATCATCATTATTCTATTTCGTTTGTTATTTATATCCCTTTGTATACTGTAAATCTGTTCCACTTCACACTGACGATGGTAGATGTACTACTGAAACATGTCTGTCAAACTAAAAAGTGTTGTGTTTCTTCTTAAACATAATAATCATAATCAACTTTATTTCATGAGGGTAGCACACGACAGTTGACGCTGAGAAACCTGTGGCCCTAATGCCGTCTATTGAAAACAATAGCGACCTTCGACAATAGGAAGGATGGCAATTGCAAGGATGGCAATGTCAAAAGTGGAATAGAGCATTTTGACAGGTTCATTTTGTATGCATTTTTAACATGTATAAAATTTTGTGAGAGAAATGAAGAATTAAAAATTTTATGTGGGTGCATGTCTTGATGTTTTGCTGTTTTGCTGTCACAGTACTGTTGTGTGAGGTCCCAATTATGGCATATAAGAAGCTCCAGTGAATTATTTAAGATACTTGATCAGGCTAGAACTGGCTTCCAATTGAAAATTAAGGAAGCCATTCACATCCTTTGGGAAAAGCCCAAGTCTCTCAACAAGTCTCTCATGTAAATTTAAAACTTTCACTGTAATCACACACTTCAATGTTCTTTTGTTCTTCATACTGATATACTATATATAAGCTCATACATTGTATAGATCACTCATTAAATTACTGATGATGGCAGCAGCACTGCCGAAACATGTTTAAATTAAAAATTGTCATAATCTTTATCAAATTATATAAGAAGTAACGATACAACATAAAATGATAATAAATTATTGCAAGTTGTAGTATTACATACCATTCTGACTGGCTGTTCCTTTTTGAGGCCTTCCGCTGCTCTGCTTAGTAATCCTTCAATTGTATTTATTTCTGTCCATTTTAATCAATAAACAAATGAATTAATTAACAAATGATTGAATCAATCAATCAATATATCCAATCATTCATCCAGAATCCATCCATCCAACCATCAATTGAAATATACAATCAATAACTATATTTGTAAAAATAAAAAATAAAAAAACTATATTTGTAAAGAGAATGATTTATAATAATCACCCTGAGTAGCAGGTATATTAATCTGGGTGGATTAAATGAATCCATTTTAATCAATCTTCCCTGCTGACAGAGTATTCTTTTCTCCCGGGAAGAGAAGAGGAAGAAAGAAGACTCTGCCCCCATCCGTTGAATTCTCTGTTGCGCATGTGTTACTATTCCTAAGCAACGGGTGACATTGATTGGCACCGGATGAGGCTATTCGCGACGCGAAGACGTGAAATCAACAAATCAAAGGTCAAAATTCTTGTTTTGATTTTACTATGCCACTTTTGAAGTGTTTCAGGACTCGTATCTAGTATTTATATGGTCTCTTGGTTCACCAATACCTTCGGATGACCCTTCGGACTGATCTTGAATTTTTGTACTGCACATTAATCCGAACTTTTCGTACGATTTCATCTGATCAGAAATCAGGGAAGATTACACAATCAAAACATGATCGATGACTTGCCGATTCTCCATTGCCACTCGAATTGCTGCTTGATAAATAAGAGATTTACCATATCCCGTTGGCCGTTGGCAAACAGACAAATATTTGGAAAATTCAACCGTTTATATTGGCGGGCTCCAAAATATGCCAGCAGACTTTATTCTAGTCATGCGCAAAACAATTATTATTCAAAAAACCGGTTCTTAAACCAGTTTCCCCATCCACAACAGTGGACGACGGTTAGATCAGAGAATTCAACGGATGGGGGCAGAGTCTTCTTTCTTCCTCTTCTCTTCCCGGGAGAAAAGAAGACTCTGTCAGCAGGGAATAATCAATCACGTCAATTAATTCAGTCTAATAATATCTATTCTTGGTTACTGTTGTCTAAACGTACCTCCTTTTTGTGTAAACGCAGGAGCCTCAAATGTAATTTCTGGGATGGAAAAAGAAGCTGACTCTTGTTTCACCACTTGTCTATCAAGATCCTAGCAAGAATATTCATTTTAATACACAATAATAAATTATTGTTAATTATTTTAATTAATTAATGCATTAAAATGGATCAAGACTTTGCACTCAATAAACCATTATACAGTTCTGTTCAGTGATCATAGACAGAGGTTTCAAGTAGAAGTAATATTAAAGGTTTTCATACAGTTTCTGTATTTCTATAAACACCCAGGAATACCGACCTTGACTGGGCATCATTGTGTTAATGGTAACGGAACAGAACGGTAAAATGGTCTTAACTTATTAATCATTAACTATAGACCGAATGCAATAATTGCGTCCAATTTCAATTGCCATTGTTCTGGACTGACTATATCCTCGTGTTCATGTGGAAACACAAAAGCATTTTCACCTGTGTGAGAGGCTAGTCAGTCCAGAACAATGGCAATTGAAATTGGACGCAAATATTGCATTCGGTCTATACATTTTTCCCAAATTAACTAGATTATAATTATCATCATCACTCGTGCTGAATACATAGAGCTCTGTTCTAGGTCACAACATTCATCTTGCTTGAATGATGTAATTATATTTATTTTATTATTTTTATTCTTAACCCATTGAGTAACAATTGAATAATATTATTATTACCAGTATTTTAATATAATATACCTGTTTGCAAGTAACTTTAAGTGAAATACGACTTCCTTGATCTTGAACACATGAACCAGACTGTACTTCACAGTTTTTTTCTCCACAATGTTCACATTCAAATGAAGATAAAATGATTTCTTTGAAGAAAGGTATTTTAATCAAGAGAAGACGAGTAATTCCCTGTTAGATTATAAAACCATTATTAATTCATGTCAATAGCATTCAGGGCCATACATAACCCAAACTCCATGGGGGTAGGGGTAGGGGGTAGGGGGGGGGGGGGGGGGGGTGCAGTATTTAGCAAAAGATATTCAGCAGATATTTTTTGTATGGTTCTCTTATCACATTCATTTGTACATTTTTTCGCTAAAGCTAGTTGGGCAGCTGCCTCCCTGCTAGAACTGTAGCATTGATACCAAAACTCACCACGACTACATGGATTTATCATGTCAGGCCCTACATTGTACTATTCCTATTATTACCATCATCATTATCAATCCAGCAATATTATCATCATCATCATCATTACAGGACACCACTATCATCATTGATATCAACATCATCTAGCTGTATTGTCATCATCACCATCATTACAGGACACCACTATCATTATCACTATCAACATCATCTAGCTGTATTGTCATCATCACCATCATTACAGGACACCACTATCATTATCACTATCAACATCATCTAGCTGTATTGTCATCATCATCATTGTTAAGCCGCATCTACACGAACAAGTTTTCCTTGACAAGTTTTCCTTGACAAGGAAACATTGGCGATGTTTTTGTCGTCTACGCGAGCAAGTCTTCCTTGACAAGGAAACATTGGTGATGTTTTTGTCATCTACACGAGTAAGTCTTCCTTGACAAGGAAAAATTGACATTTTTTTGTCGTCTACACGAGCAAGTCTTCCTTGACAAGGAAACATTGGCGATGTTTTTGTCGTCTACACGAGCAAGTCTTCCTTGACAAGGAAAAATTGGCGATGTTTTGTCATCTACGCGAGCAAGTCTTCCTTGACAAGGAAACATTGGTGATGTTTTTGTCGTCTACACGAGCAAGTCTTCCTTGACAAGGAAAAATTGGCGATGTTTTGTCATCTACGCGAGCAAGTCTTCCTTGACAAGGAAAAATTGGCGATGTTTTGTCGTCTACACGAGCAAGTCTTCCTTGACAAGGAAACATTGGCGATGTTTTTGTCATCTACACGAGCAAGTCTTCCTTGACAAGGAAAAATTGGCGATGTTTTGTCATCTACGCGAGCAAGTCTTCCTTGACAAGGAAACATTGGTGATGTTTTTGTCGTCTACACGAGCAAGTCTTCCTTGACAAGGAAAAATTGGCGATGTTTTGTCATCTACGCGAGCAAGTCTTCCTTGACAAGGAAAAATTGACAATTTTTTGTCATCTACACGAGCAAGTTTTCCTTGACAAGGAAACATTGGCGATGTTTTTGTCATCTACACGAGCAAGTCTTCCTTGACAAGGAAAAATTGACAATTTTTTGTCATCTACACGAGCAAGTTTTCCTTGACTAGGAAAAATTGGCGATGTTTTTGTCGTCTACACGAGCAAGCTTTCCTTGACAAGGAAACATAGGCGATGTTTTTGTCGTCTACACGAGCAAGTCTTCCTTGACAAGGAAAAATTGGCGATGTTTTTGTCGTCTACACGAGCAAGTTTTCCTTGACAAGGAAAAATTGGCGATGTTTTTGTCGTCTACACGAGCAAGTCTTCCTTGACAAGGAAAAATTGGCTATGTTTTTGTCGTCTACACGAGCAAGTCTTCCTTGACAAGGAAATATTGGCGATGTTTTTGTCGTCTACACGAGCAAGTTTTCCTTGACAAGGAAAAATTGGCGATGTTTTTGTCGTCTACACGAGCAAGTCTTTCCTTGACAAGGAAAAATTGGTGATGTTTTTGTCGTCTACACGAGCAAGTCTTCCTTGACAAGGAAAAATTGACATTTTTTTGTCGTCTACACGAGCAAGTTTTCCTTGACAAGGAAAAATTGGCGATGTTTTTGTCGTCTACACGAGCAAGTTTTCCTTGACAAGGAAAAATTGGCGATGTTTTTGTCGTCTACACGAGCAAGTCTTCCTTGACAGGAAAAATTGGCTATGTTTTTGTCGTCTACACGAGCAAGTCTTCCTTGACAAGGAAAAATTGGCGATGTTTTTGTCGTCTACACGAGCAAGTTTTCCTTGACAAGGAAAAATTGGCGATGTTTTTGTCGTCTACACGAGCAAGTCTTCCTTGACAAGGAAACATTGGTGATGTTTTTGTCGTCTACACGAGCAAGTCTTCCTTGACAAGGAAAAATTGACATTTTTTTGTCGTCTACACGAGCAAGTTTTCCTTGACAAGGAAAAATTGGCGATGTTTATGTCGTCTACACGAGCAAGTTTTCCTTGACAAGGAAAAATTGGCGATGTTTTGTCATCTACACGAGCAAGTTTTCCTTGACAAGGAAAAATTGGCGATGTTTTTGTCACGTCTACACGAGCAAGTTTTCCTTGACAAGGAAAAATTGGCGATGTTTTTGTCGTCTACACGAGCAAGTCTTCCTTGACAAGGAAAAATTGGCTATGTTTTTGTCGTCTACACGAGCAAGTCTTCCTTGACAAGGAAAAATTGGCGATGTTTTTGTCGTCTACACGAGCAAGTTTTCCTTGACAAGGAAAAATTGGCGATGTTTTTGTCGTCTACACGAGCAAAATCTTCCTTGACAAGGAAACATTGGTGATGTTTTTGTCGTCTACACGAGCAAGTCTTCCTTGACAAGGAAAAATTGACATTTTTTTTTGTCGTCTACACGAGCAAGTTTTCCTTGACAAGGAAAAATTGGCGATGTTTTTGTCGTCTACACGAGCAAGTTTTCCTTGACAAGGAAAAATTGGCGATGTTTTGTCATCTACACGAGCAAGTTTTCCTTGACAAGGAACAATTGGCGATGTTTTTGTCGTCTACACGAGCAAGTCTTCCTTGACAAGGAAAAATTGACATTTTTTTGTCGTCTACACGAGCAAGTCTTCCTTGACAAGGAAAAATTGGCGATGTTTTTGTCGTCTACACGAGCAAGTCTTCCTTGACAAGGAAAAATTGGCGATGTTTTTGTCGTCTACACGAGCAAGTTTTCCTTGACAAGGAAAAATTGGCGATGTTTTTGTCGTCTACACGAGCAAGTCTTCCTTGACAAGGAAAACTTGTCAAGGAAAATTTGCTCGTGTAGATTTGGCTTTACAAGACACCACTATCATTATCGCCATCAACATCATCTAGCTGTATTGTCATCATCATCATCATTACAAGACACCACTATCATTATCGCCATCAACATCATCTAGCTGTATTGTCATCATCATCATCATTACAAGACACCACTATCATTATCTCCATCAACATCATCTAGCTGTATTGTCATCATCATCATTGGCACCACTTTCATCACTCACACTTGCTGACTCGGTGAGTAACTAATAGTTAAATTATAACATGAGAATATAACTTGTACATTCTTTCTACACTTTCATCTCTCAGTGAGTATAAACTACAGTATATAAGCTTAATGTGAGAATATAGTTGTACTTTGTGGCGAAAATAGTAACTGTGAAGTCTATAGACTATAAAGTTTCAAGTTGTTCATGTTGCTTACATTTTCTTGGCAATTCATACACAAGCTCTCGACTATCATTGGTCCTGCATCCTGATCTGCCCGCAATTCTTGAAATAGTGGTTCCTTTTTCTTTTCTTCTACCTCCCCCATTCTGTGATTAAATAATTTTAAAACGTAGAAATCTCTTTTTACAGAGAAATTAAATTGGAAGCGAAATGACTGAGCGAAAAAATGACGAAACGTGCTTTTTATTGAGAAACCGCTGACTTGACACAGGAAACCCATGATAATTTTTGCCAATTTATTCAATAAATGCTTGTTACTCGGGCTACCTGTGGTAGCGTGAGTCCACAAAATGCAAAAATTGCGCAATGTAGTATACGTCACTTCCGCTCATATATCTATTTAGCAAATAATGGCAATGACTTCACACTCAACTCAAGCTTACTTGTTGTTGTAATTTGGCTTGAAAGTGATAGTTGTTGTAAAAAACGAATCGCATGCAGTTTTCCATTGTCTGTACTATTATTGATCATAGAAATGCGTCATAAGATATTTAGCCATGGCGCAGGCGGGACCAAATCTTCACCCTTTACGTAAGTCGATTCGAAGTCTCAGCTTCTTAGAATGTCTCGGGAGAATCGTCCCATTATTTCTTTTTTCTTTTTCTTTTTCCGAATTTTTCTTTTTCGTGTTTCCTTTGATACGGGAGGGGTGGGATCGTGACCAAAACCAAGGAGCCAAAGCTCTGGAGGTCGAGTCTCACAGGAGTCGATCTTTTTTTCAGTTTTTTTTCCTTCTTTTTTTGGCGCATTTCATTTTCTCTCTTTTTTTCTTGTTCTTTCCGTTTAGTTTGATTGCTTTCATTTGTATCGGATTTGTTTTTGAGGTATTTTGAAATGAAATTTTTTTTGATTTTGACAAGGCAATACACAGGAATCCCAATAATATATCTATGCCGCTGCAATGTATGTTCTTATCAATCATCGATTTTACTGCACTTTCATTGTGAGCTGGTATTCTCGGTGGAAATTCTGTTATACAGTCATTCCCAAAAAGGTTGTCCAGATGAAAAGACTGCAATACTACAATAAAGTCACGTGATTCATTATGTATTCAATTTCCTTGCAAAAGTACACGGCATTGTGAGAACTGAATGTAGGCGCTGGTATCAACTCGCAATAGAGTACCGAAGTGATGACGTCATAAAAATAAAATTTTCGATTTATCAACTTTCGATCCCCGATTTCGAAAGAACATCAATAAAGAAGCTTACATGCCAAATTTGAGAGCAATTTCGGCCTAGGCCGAATTTACAGTGATTTGTGTGGGGAAATTATATATTCAACTGGCTATATCTCAGCCGTTATTTAACCGATTGCTCTTAAATTTGGCATGTAAGCTTCTTTATTGATGTTCTTTCGAAATCGGGGGTCGAAAGTTGATAAAGCGAAAATTATTGTTTTCGTGACGTCACACTTTTTTTCGGTACTCTATTCCGCGCGCAGAAATTAGAAACATAATCGTGACTTTATTATAGTATTGTAGCAGTTTTCATCTGGACAACCTTTTTGAGAATGACTGTATATTAAATTGAGGCGATATAAATAATTAAGTTTTTAACATTTGCAAGATTCATTTAACCTATCAAGCGTCTTGTTGCCCTTAAAATAATTCCGGATACTTTCTTTTCAATTCCCGACTTCGGATATAATAAGCTTGTGTAACGAGTCAAAAACGGCCCCATGGGGTGGGTCAAGGGGAGGAAAAAGAACCGAACAACGGCATGCAGATAAAATGTTTATGAACCTTTATTTCTCATTAAAGATGTATGGAATAAATGTTTTAACATTAGCGAGTTTAATTACCCTGCCCTGACTAGCTATAAAGTCGTCCGTTCGCTTCCATACTTCTAAGCTTTGGATCAATCCGTCCACCAGTCCAAGGTTGGGCCTAAAAATATCCACAATCAGGACAACTCGATCTTCTTTGGCACCATTACGAGCAGAATGCTCAAACGTGTCATCGAATAAAATCCCTTGTCCCTCGCTCCACGGTACATTGACGCCATCTACAGTCAACCAAGAGTGTTGCCCTCCATCTGGTACAATCAAGGCTAAGTGGTAGCGAAGGATAGACGCGGTAGAGCCACGGTGTGGCGGGATAGACCCCCCTGCTTTGAGAAGCGAGAAAGCAGCATTTTGGACTTCGGGAAGCTTTGCTAGTATGGACAGAGTGACCGGAAAGAAAGCCTTTACTTCGTCCACGGGTTTACCGTAACCTAGTATCATCGCAAGCTTCCAATTGCTTTCTTTGTTGAGTTCGTCTCCGCCTGTCGTGTGAACGTTGCACATTCCAGCGCCTTTTTCCATGAAGTTCTGCAGCTCATCTCGAATCACTTCCCAGTCAACTTCGAGTTTGTTTAAACAGGAAAATTTTTGGAGATGATTCGTGAACACAGCTGTGAATATGAACAAACCAACTTTCAGCTTTAAAGTTTCACGGTTTTAAATGAAATATCCTAGGAATGTTTTATGCGGAAATGGATCTGGGCAAAGTTCAACGCATCGAACTTCAACATTTTTATAAAATTCATTTTTCCAAGAATCGAACATGATGGCATTAAGTATATAATTTATGTTTTGTTTTTCTTTCGTCCACAACACAAAAATGAAAGAAAAGGCAGCTCGTCAAACCTACCTGGTCGTTGTTTATCGGTCGTTATTCGCTGATAGAAAATGTCGATTAAACGATTAAGAGGCAGCCGAATAACAGCTTTCCACGATTTCTTGTACAACAAAACCGCGAATATTCCCCCTAATACACACAGTGCAGTGAACGACATCGCTGCAGGCATGTTTATCAAAAAACTGAGGTCGAAAATGAATCACCGTCGAAACCACTGAAAATCGATCCACAAAAATCCCCTAATACGATTGCATGCACGTATTTGTTATCGGTAGGGGATTCTTGAAACGGAGAGAAGTGACTAATATATTTAATTTCGGCAATTTGTTTTTCCCAGAAATGCCATCTCGGCAAATCCATTTATGGAAATTACATGATGATGGATCAAAACAGTTGTCTGTAACGAACCTTGTAACGACCACGTGTTCCAGCACATAAACAAACTGTGGACTGTCATGTCAGTCAATCTTATTAATTAATCTGTGTCAGGAGCCCAAGTCTGTGGAAATTACTAAGAAAAACTACTGAAATGAAAAAAATTGCACGTGACGGGGATTTTTTTAATAATGGGACCAATCAGATGCCGAGAAGGCTCATGATGAGGTACATATAATGTGCTAGCTATGTGTAGCCTGTCAGTTTGACGGGGATTATATATTGAGGCCCAAACAACGTTAAGATTATTCTGTACTTCAAAGCGAATTTCTGTTTCTCTTCGAGGTGAGTGAAGGATTTTCCTATCCGGCACTTCGACGTACGTTTTAGCCGTTGGTTCGCTTCACAACTGAAACGCCTAAATTTAAAGTCTACTGCTTCTTCACATACTAAATTCCCTTCAACTGCTGTAATATTTTAATATTTTAATATATCGAAAATGCTTTACTTCGCAGATGGAAGCCATCAAGCCTGCAGTCATAAAGAAAAGTGGTGTTCAACTGGAAAAGCCAACAGGTAGGAGACAAATGTTGGTATTCTTTCACAGTAATTTTTGACTGATAGAAGTTCATGAAAAAATCGACGGCTACAAGCCATCGCGTGTATCGGCAATTTGCTTTCCGATAAATCAGAACTGAGAAATATTCTCTGATTTCATCACGTATATCATAAAAAGCTGATCAATACTATTAGACCTCTTTAGCTTGTATGCAAATTGCCCATTTCAGATCATGTGATGTAAACATGATATTCTCTGGAGAATTGTTCCTTTGTATTTCTGAAATTTATTCGTTCATATTGAAAGGACTAATTCTCCAGAGAACACCATGTTTACATCACATGATCTGAAATGGGCAATTTACATACGAAGCTAAAGAGGTCTATTGATTACACCCTATCTAAAACTGCTTTTCTAATATCCTTGTTGGGTGACACACTGAAGTGAAGATAGCACTTGAATACAGTATCTAATATAAGTCGCAGCCTTTGTATACAGATGTAGTGTTCGCGTTTGACCAGCTAGTCCAACGCGTGATAAGTGTATTTATTACTTATTTATTACTCGGGCTTCTTGTGGAATGCCCGAGTTATAATTAAGTGGCCACAACATGCTCCATTTGCAAACTAGCTATATGACGATAAAATGTTTTCAGCTTTCACATTTCAAAGAGTTTATTATTTTCAGGTTTAACAATAACGGTTATAAATGCCTAGCTCTTTTCTGACTGAGCTCCCTTCTAAAACCCTTATTTTAGTGTAACAAGTGCCCCAGGCTCTAAATAATGCAGTTATGCTATATCCTGTTTCAATTAGTATTGTTATGTTTTTCTAATTTCATTACGTTGTTTGTTTGCAGCTCCGCTGTCCTGTGCTGCTGAGATGCGGGCTCTGCCAGCTGCCTTCTCATTGGCTGAACCCTTGAAGGACCCCAACACTCAGATGCCAACGGCTTCTTACACTTTTGGGATGGGTGTCAATGCTTTCAGCGACTGGGACTGGTAACTAAACCAGCGAAGCATTTGACAGCTACATTATTAGAATCATAACGTCGATGTTCTGTCAATAAAAACAGCTTTAAAACCCACATTTTTCTCTTGGTCAATAAAGCTCATTTACGGGAAAACTGGCGGGGTAACAGATTCGGCAATTTTCACTAAGAAAACTAAATGAGACAGACATACACTCCACCCTAAATTATAGTGTATGCAGTCCCCCCCGGATGAGAGATCGCGAAATGCAGTTCTCACAGGCTCCTGTTCGCGCTGATTTCGAATCCGAAACAATTTTCAGGTGAAGACAAGCTCCCTTTAATTGCGACATACATTTATTCTCTGTTTTGGCTCAGGAAGAGTCAGTTTCATCTCTACCCAGAAGGAATCGCGCCACTTGCTCCGACACGTTGAGTCCAAGACTCTGTTCTAACCAGAGCCAGGCTCCCCCCGGATTACACTCCAGGAATATGACGTCATCACCACGCTCTAAAAAGTCGTAAGCACCAAACACTAGACCTGCTCTCTCGTGGAACTCTAATAAACGCTCTTTGAGTGACTCGGATATCTGTTGGGAGGAAGTGAAAATCAAATTTCGTGATAATAAAGCAACAGTCTGCGCCTACTTGCTGTTCGAAATTACTGCTAGTTTCACGTGCTATTTTACCTACTGAGCTGACTAAAAAGGACAAAGGGTCTGAGGCCATGTGACATGCCAATTGTCTTACGTGGTGCCAGCCGTAAGCGTTACCATCTTGCAAACACCATTGTGCGTGAGAGGTAAATTGAATTACATCTTTTTTACATCGACAACTTTCCTCGGCCTCCCCAGAGTTCTTAACTGAAAAAACGAGTCTTGGGGGGTCGAGAATGAACGGCGTGCATAAGAATACCCCAACATTATAAACTGTTCAATAAATGAATATGCATTTACATTGTACCTGTGCTTGACTATAAAGCTCTTGCTTTTCCTGGCACCGCCTCCAATCCAAGCGATCTTTTTTCTCGTCGAGTATCTGCGAGGCGATGCGGGCGACAAACACCGCGCGATCAACGATAGTGATGCGTTAATCGGATTTCCTTTCGACCAACTCCTGGTAAATGGCGGGGCACCGCGCGATGCTGGCCCGGGACTGTGATGGAAATTGTCTAGTGATCTCAGTGGTGTAAAGCAGCTTGTCCGGCGGCACGAACAGCGGCGTTAGACTTTTGAATATCACACGTCCGTGATCCACTTTGTCGAAGATTCTCTCCACGGCTGCTGGGTTGTTTGTGATGGTGGTCGTGGGCACTAGCAAGCCAACTTGCTGTGCGAGTCGTAACTGATGTGGCTTGCAGTTCAGAAGCTCTGAGGCGGCCAGGGGGTTCAACCATCTTGCGTGTGAGAGATATGACGCAAGTGAACGAATCACCGACTTCCACTCTTTCAAGGCGAAGTCTTTGGCAATGAGACCTAATGGGTTAAAATGGGAATTTTACCGAGAGACTAATTAAATGGAAGCACGTGGGGGGGGGGGGGGGGGGGGGTAGAGGATGGTGGGTAGAGGAGGGGAGGGGAGGGCAGTATATGACCTGTTCGTCCGTGTTATAAGGTTTAATTGTAGAGCGTCTTGTTGAGATTAAAAGGAATGCACGATTAATAAAACCTATATTTGATGAAGTGACGAGTGAAACATGAGCAAAATACGGTGAGCATTAAGTTATAAATAATGAATAGCATTTCTGGATGTTACGAATTTGCGTAAAACCTTAGTTACCTTGAAGATCTTCGTCCGCCGACAGAACAGCCGGCTTCCAGCGATACCAGACAGATTTGATCGATTCGGCAGGGATGTTTTCGCCGTCTACAACAAGAAGACAACAAGAGCTAATCTCGGCCGATACAGTACTCCCCGCAGTAATCTCGATGAAATGGCTTCCGCACAGAGGATCGAAGAGCACGACTCTTGCACCGTTGTCCAGTGTTTTAACGTGTTTCTCGACTTCTTGTATGTGTGGATCCTTTTCATTTCCAATACACAGAATTATTATTTTTTCCATGCTGTAACTAGAGACACAACACCATTTGTTCGATCTAGTGTGAATGCGTGACGAACCCTACGCTAAATGGCTTCTTGGAAATGAACAGCGGAACTAGAAAGTGAAATATTCAAACAGCACATGCGCATGATCATCGGTGTGATAAACACAAAGGAACAATAATATTATAACATAACCTCTCGTTATCAGTGAATTAAGGGAAAAGATACTTTTAACTGAAAAAAAAGCACCTTTATTAATTGGAATCGTCAATAATTCCGGCAACGACTGAGCTGCATCCGTCTTTCCTGGAAGAGTACGTGATCTTTGCAGTATTGCTGAATGTGCTTATTCAGTAAAAATGTTTTTTTCCGAGAAACGAGATCGATAAACAAGAAACACAAAAATACACTACTGCAATGCATTATGGGATTGGGTAAATTCCCGAGAACATTTAATAACAGTTTTAGGTGTTTTCCCCGCCACAATAAATATACTACCTTCACGAAGAAGATTGTATACAAGGACCGATAATGTCTGCATCAATCAAGGTACCGTTGTATGTCATTACTTACTACGTATACTTTCATGTGTATCTTTTATCAAGATGCATGTATTCAGCCATCAGTGCTTTTTTAGCCCCGTTTCAGTCAATATGCGTATTTTTTGTAGATTGAGCTCCAAACGCTGGGAAACATCAGCCAGACTAAAGATCCCACAGAGAATGACAAAGGTATAGTTCGCTATATAAAATAAAGGGGAAAATCTAGTGCCATATCTATGGAGAAGCCGGCCATGGATGACTATTCCAGCTAGAGTCGTTTTCGTATAAAGAGCAGTGGGAAACCTACGGCACGGAATAACAGTCACGGTACGGAATCGAAGACATCTCTATATTCAATCAATCACAGCGCGCAAAACTAGTTCTACTAGCTGTACGAATTATATTTTACCAGCAGGTTTTCGGTTCTTTTCTTTTTTCGTTCCGTTTTATTTCTCGGAATAAATTTTGACGATCAAGCCTTTGCCTATAAAAGGTGCCTGTTTTCTTTCAGATCGGCTGTCATGTTTGATAGACGAGGTTCTGCGCACTTTTCCTGCTGCGTTCTCATTGGTGGAAGTGATCAATAGCCCAGAATTCCACCCAGAATCCTCCGCAGGGACTCGATGGCCATACCAGGATTGAAACGCCGCGCAACAGACCTCCAGCTGAACACGGACGATTTTAGCAAACAACGTAACGCAAGTAGCCATCGCAGAGGCGTACAAATGTACAGCCGGCATCAGAAATTATAGAAAAAATATTTTAACGACTTTTAACGTTCAAATGTGTGTAAAACAGCAGAGCGGAAAAACGTTTTATAGCCTCTTCTAATAAGGACACCGCTATAGGTTGTTAAGCTCAATATTTTGTATACAAGTCCTTTTATGCTCAAATAACAAAATGTCAAATGCCACCAAAATTCGGTGAATGTGTCTCAGAGAGGGAGAGGTAACGTTTTGATCAGCAGAAAAACCATCATCATTTTCGTAAATATCTCCGAGAAGCTTTACTGTAACTTAAATAAGATTTTGCCACAAGTTTTGAGTAATGGTAGCACAAATGTATCAATTGCAGTTCGGCTTGATGTATCATTGCCAGTTAATGAAAACTGTATGAAAACAGCAGCTTTGCAGTTTTTCCGCTATATCGTGTAAAACGTTTCTAAAACAGCAGTCATGTGATATTACTTTGGTCAACAAATAAAAGTGCTTTGTACTCATGATGTGTTCATGTGTTGTGAAAATCTTTGGAGGGTGGGGGTGGGGGGAAGTCTTGAACATAGATCCCAAATTACCCAGAAATCGATTGTATGTACGTAGAACATTCATGCACGCAACAGCTAAAGAACGGTAGTCTAAAATCAACTGAAGAAACTCCTTGCAACTCGCGCAACGATCGCGTGACGAGCAAGTCCTTTCATTTCTTGGAATCGTTTCCTGTATTATAAGAAAAACATAATCTTTGAAGAACGGCTGAATAAACTGATACTAATTAAGGGAAACTTTAGCTATAGACATTTCTTCGAAGCGAAAACAGGAAACAAAACTCTACTGCTGCAGCGCATTAGTGGAATGTGGTAAAATCCCTAAAACTGTCAGCTAGAACACCTTCATCTGCATCAATCAAGGTACCGCTATACGTCATTACTTTTCTTACTGGCCGTTTCACCGGCTCATGTGTTTCTTCTCGTGACATCATGTCACTGATTCAGTCAATCGGTATCTTGTAGATTGCGCTCCAAAAGACGGAAAACACCAGCCTGACGGTGACTATCAAACATCCCAGAGAAAATCACAATAGTAATAAAGGTAATAATCTGTTGCTATATAAACTGGTAAAAACAGAGTTCCGCTATACTCCTAATTTGGTCTCTTGACTGGACACATATCGTAGTATCCTGGGTACCAAGAAGGCCTCTGGTACCCAGGATACACATATAGCCGCCATATAACATGTATAAAGTCAGGTTTCATTTTACCCTGGGTTACACGGAGGGGTTTTCTTTCGATAGGGAAGGAACGACTAGACGAAGGGTGGAATTCATTGGGTATCAGTGCATGATCGCCAGCTTTTTTCTGGGTTTATTGTCTTCTTTTTTCTTTCTTCTTTCTTTCATTTCCTGTATAACAACACGCCGGACACGCAGGCCACACGTCGTTTCTAGGCGACTTAGTAGGCGTCACGTAATACATACATGCATCTGGTCACGTCCGATTCTCTGAATCAACTTTTAAAAACCTGTTTAATTTCCAGTTCCATTGTCATGCGCAACTGAGGTTCTGCGCACTTTGCCTGCTGTGATTTCCGTGACTCGTTGTAACGCAAGTAGATAGCGCTGACCTAAAGATTTGCAGATGTAAACTTAGACTGATTAAAACTAATATTTAAATAAAACATCAAACTCGACCCCCCCCCCCCCCCCCCCCCCCCCCCCCCCCCCCAATGAACACTTAGTTATGTGGTGCCGTACCACCCCCAGGGGATACATGTATGTACTGACATGGATGTGCAAATGAAACTGAGTAGTTCCAAATTAAACTAAAACTAAAACGCAGCTCAAAAAATTTCATAGGGTCACATAACGTTTCCCCCAGAAAGTCCTCCAAAAATAGGAACCCCCCAAAGAAGTCCAAATTCCAACCACGTCCCCGTCACTGTTATACCTATATAAGTACAATAAAACATGATAACCTTAGTCAATTTGTCAATATAAATTTGTAAATATAATAGAAACCAAGCCGTTCAAGTAATATACGCCCAAACCGAGTCTCCCCAGTCTCCCATATATTTTTCTCGTCCAAGATGGCGGCCATTAAGCAATCGACCAATCAGCAATGAGCATGAACAGTCTTCCTCTATCTTGCACATGGTTTAGTAGTAGTAATGGGCAACGTTTTAGCTGCTTCGAATCCTTCTCCTTCTTCTACGGGAGGAGGAACAGTGCCTCCTCCTCCTCCGTTAACAGCTCCACCTCCAGTAGAACCTGAGCAACCGAGTGGAAAGACAGAAGCCTCCAAAAATCCCGGGGCTTTTGAAGAATTACACAAGAAATGCAAAGGTAGGTTTGAAAGCCGGGCTGACAGTGAGTGGGCCGGCGAATGTTTGAATTAGCTGTTTTTGTGGAAAATTGACTGAAAGAGAAGCTCGTTACGGTGTTATGAACCTTTATTCTTGTTGGGAGAGGAGTCAAAATATATTTTGATGTAATCGTTCACTCGTTTATGTCACATATTTGTTAGCACGTGTCGTGTACTTCTTGTCTATGTCCTTGCAAGAACTTCCTGCATACTTCATCTTTGAGGGGATGCATGCATCGTGATTAAGTGATCTCTCAATGGCTGATACCTGCAGCTGTTCATGATATGCATGTACATATATTTGTTTGTTATCTTTGTACAAGTTGATCATGCAAAATCATCACTGTCTTGCCTTCAGTTTAGGTTGTAGTTTTCGTTTCTTCCTCAATGATTATGCATTGATGATGTTGATGATGGTGGTGGCGATGAAGTCTTGATCATCATCATCAACATTATCATCATCACCACCATCAACATTATGATCATTGCCACTTCACCAATGTAATCATTCTAGTACCAATGATTTCATCATCTTTATCTCACCATCATCATTACCTCATAAATCATCAATACTGTAATCACCATCATCTCATATAGCTCCATAACTATCTAGCTACTGTTACTTGACTCAATCCCAAGGAAGATTATTTCAAGTGGTCAGGGTTCCAACTGTTAATAATAAAATATACGAGAATTTCTAACAAGTCTAATAATCAATAATAGAGAGATTAAGCAGCAGACGTTTTTGTCAACACGGACGGCGCGCGCACTGACGGAATGATGTTCGAAACGACCGTTGACGTCTGTGAAGGTAATCTACGATGTGGAAACAGGCGAAGTGCCGTCGTAGATTGCCATCACGGAGGTCAATGGTCGTTTCGAACATCATTCGTCAGTGCGCGCGCCGTCCGTGTTGACAAAAACGTCTGCTGCTTAAGCTCCCTAATATAACTAATCATATTATCTCACATTAGTGGCATAGTTTGTCACAATCACTGTGACAGTTTGCAACCAATGTTGTCAAGCAAATTGTCAGACGTTAGATGTGTGGCAAACATTTATTGAGTGTGAAGAGCTTCAACTGTCACAACAATTGCGACAAACATTACTGTTAAATGCTCAACCTGAAATGGCTGTAATAATGGCTTACATTGTGTTTTTAGAGTGTTTATTGCTGTCAAATCATTAAAGTCAAGTAAATTATACAAAATTGCATTGGATGGTTGAAACATTTTATAATCATTTGGTACAAATGTATGCTGTATCACTAATAATTTTACAATACATGCGCACATGGTTTGGTAGTTACGTATATAAAGCATATGCATGTAGTATAAATTTCATCATTAATATTTATTAAAATGTACAATATTTGCATGGTTTAGATGTTTTCCCTCAACCGATGGAAGGCTATAAACTATTAGTAAACAAAGGACTAAGCAATCACTTCCAAGTTAGCCATTCTCTACAACTTAGTGGCATGGGACCAGGATCATATCATTTCGCTGCGACCTACGTAGGATCTAAACAAATATCGCCTAATGAGGTACTTTACTTTTAATATTTTAGTGCAGCCGCAATAAAGCCTCCACCCCTCCCCTCCCCTCCCCTCCCCTCCCAAAGAAAAATGAAGGTGTTGTATCCACTTATTTCAAAGATATTTTATTCTGGACGTTCAACAAAGTACATAGTATATCAGGAGCACTAGTATGCCAGAGTGAAGTACATTTTTTTGTCAAAATACTCTTGATAAACAAGAGTATCAAATGCGCAAACAGACTTTATTGTGAATATTTGAAATAAACCCCATGTTTCTAATAAATCCCCCTCTCCATTAACCCCCTTCCCCCCCTCAAAGGTGATTGAGAAAAAAAATGAGCACCCTGGGGGCTTAATAGGGTAATCATAAGTGTTATTGCTGATATGATTATTAAGTATTATGATTTTCTTTGTTGCACAGTCTTATCCAGTTTTACTTGGCGACATTGATACGACGGGAAGTCTAAATGCACAAATTATACACCAGTTAACAAACAGGATTAAAGGAAAATGTGTAATACAGGTATGTGATTTGAATATCATGCAGTGTACTTTTCTCCCGATCCATAAACTTACTGTAGAACATCATGCATTATGAAACAGCCTCTGCAGTCAATGCAGCACTGCCTATTTACTCAATTGTTTACTTGCCCATGGAAAGACAAAACAGAGAGTCTTTCTTGTGTCTGCATTAGGGACCCATCTACACATGTATGTATAGAGAGATGTATTTATTATTTTTTTGGAGGGAGTGTGGATGAAATGTTTTGAAACTGTTTGTAGAATGTGAAAAGAAAACATGACATGTAGAAAATAAAATGTTTGCAGAGGAGAAAAAAATGTTCGCAGAGGAGAAAAAAATGGTTGCAGAGACAAAGATTAAAAAATTCTTGTTTGTCTTGACCAAAAAAAAAAAAAATTATGGTCCATCTCTTAATCCCTAAACTTAATAATATATGATCGATAACATACAATAATGTATTGTTTCTATTGCATTGACAGACACAAAAGTCTAACTGGGTTCTTGTTCAAGCCGATGGAGAGTATCGAGGCAACGATTTCACTGCAAACGTAACTGTAGGAAATTTAGATGTTCTTAATGAATCTGGCATCTTAGTGGCTCACTACTTACAACGCATGACACCTAAACTAGACCTTGGTGCCGAAGTACTCTACCACTATGGTTCAGGCCAGGAAGTAGCAGTCATGTCTCTGGGAGGCCGATATGCCGCTAATAAGTGGGTAGGTGCAGCCACAGTAGGTCAAGCTGGATGGCATCTGAGTTACTACCACAAAGGCAATGAAAATGTACAAGTTGGCGTCGAGTATGAGTATAATCTACGTGCGAAGGATAGCTGTGTCAGTCTGGGTTATCAGATGGATATTCCAAAAGCAAATGTGTTATTTCGTGGAATGGTTGATAGTAACTGGACTGTTGCTGCCGTTTTGGAGAAAAGACTGCTTCCATTACCTTTTACATTCGTGCTTAGTGGCATGGTCAATCATGTCAAGGATCAGTCACGCTTTGGATTTGGTTTAACAATTGGTTGAACCACTAAACATTTTTACTCGTATGGTATCTTAGGTTAGAACTGCTTAAAATGATTTGTTTTTCAAGAATTCCAGCCCTCATCAACAGAATTCAAACATGGGAACATTACCACTTTGGTCTTTGAAAGGGGATAAATGCTGTTTTTAAATCTTCACACACTTTTGGCACATATAAACATCATTATAACAACAGCATTTGTAGACAAGGGTTCCAAATGAGAAAAGTCATTGTACAAAGAATGAGTTTTTCATGGTGTTGTAATCGACTGTAATTAAATCATATTCAATATGTGTGTATTACACAATATTGGAGTATTGTTTTCCAAGGCCTATGGCGCAAATACAACAACAACAACTTTATTACCTTAAAATACCTCTTTATTAAGGTGGTTCCCGCATAATGAATGACCGGTTTGCCGTATGTTTTAACTCGCTCGCTCCGCGTCAATATTGCTTGGATTTTATTGTGCTTAACACAAATACTAATTCAACTATTCTGCCTTTCGACGGTGTATTCAAAATTATCATTGTAAGCCGCGTTTGTGAATGCCAGCTGATATTCAAACGACACTATTTTCACTAAAACTGCTCAGTGCCAAGTGTTATTCCCTCGTACGATTTTTTTTAAACTTCGTGAACGGCCTTTTAAGGTCCCTAGTAATGTTCTGACGAGGTAAGAAAAAAATTGTTCGAGCCGAAATCACGTAACAATCGAAAGGTCCAAATTTTGACAACAAAAATATGAATTGGTGATTTCGGCTCGATCAATTTCCTTCTTACTTCGTCAGAACATTACTAGGGACCTCAAAAGGCTGTTCACGAAGTTTAAGAAAAATCGTACGAGGGAATAACGCTTGGCAGCAGTTTTAGTGAAAATAGTGTCGTTTGAATATCAGCTGGCATTCACAAACGCGGCTTACAATGGTAATTTTGAATACACCGTCCAAAAGCAGAATAGTTGAATTAGTATTTGTGTTAAGCACAATAAAATCCAAGCAATATTGACGCGGAGCGAGCGAGTTAAAAAATACGGCAAACCGGTCATTCATTATGCGGGAACCACCTTAAAGAAGAAATAACCCCACGTTACAACACACTTCAACCACTACAGAAAAATCTGAGCCCCAGGTGGGAAACGAACCCACGACCTGCCGATTTTCTAGACGGTTGCTCTACCACTGAGCTACTGGACACTATGATTATCTGAGGGTTGAGTGTGATATAGCACTGAAATACATCAGTGACGTGACATACTGAAAACATCAGTTATTAAATGTCAGACATTTTTTTCCCACCTGGGACTCAGATTTTTCTGTGGTGGTTGAAGTGTGTTAATTGTAACGTGGGGTTATTTCTTCTTTATTCATTTATATGTATAAATACTATTACCTCTTTCATTTATTACCTTAAAATACCTCTAATTTGCATATGAATGCTTTTTCTAGTAATAATAATTAAATAATAACTTTATTATAACTCTCCATTATTGGCTTTTCAGTGTAAATTACAATAAAAAAATAAAACAAAAAAATAAAATAAAAAACTAGACCCCCAAAATGCCATCCTTTGATCAAACCTTAAAAAAGTAAAGAACAATATTTTTAAATGAGCAAAATACAATAGATCGTGTTTTATCGGATAGAAAACCACTCACTGTGCGTCATGGTTGTGTGTCATAGTTTTATATCTGATAAAACACAAAAAATTTACCCCAAATACCAAAATTCTGAATTTAAAATCCTTCTACTACGTGTGTAAACTATTAGTCTTCCTCTTTCCACAGAAACACTTGCAAAACAAATATTGAAATAATAGAATATAAAATATGTCACAAAATTATATATAATATACTGATTCACCGAAGTTCCCCCCTCCCCTCCCCTCCCCTCCCCACTTAGTTTTCACCTTGGTAACCTAGCAATACTGTGTCGGTATATGGTGCGTTGTCATGGATCGCAAGAACATTTTAAATTTATTTAGACAAATATATAAATTATTTAAATTCTGACGGTCTTTTATTAACTGTGGTATATTTACCCTCACTTTATTGATGGAGGATGCACAGGATGAAGACAGGCATAGCCAGGGGATCATAACAACCGTTGCATCTCCAACAGTCTTGGCCGCCATTTTGGACGAGTCTATCGACAAACAAACATTACAAGCTCTTGAAAACAGTCCTCAAGCAGAGAAATGTTTAGATGACAGTGAGCCAGAGAAAAAGACGTCTTTGGAGATGAATGAAGGCGAAAAACAAAACAATTTTGTTGGTTCATTTGTAGAAGATTCGTTGGAATACGATGATGCGTCACAAGATCATGAACGACGAAAATTGAACGAAAATCTAGGCGCGAGCATCTCAGATACTTCGTCGTTGGTTGAGGGTACATTGCGTGAATATACTGAAGACAAGACTAAAGACTCTAAACCACTTAACAAAGCCGTCAAAAACAAACAGACGTACAAACAAAAGCCAAGAGAGACGAATTTTATTGATTTAAATAAGGACAAATTAATTCGAAGAATGGGTAAAGGCGGCTATGCTGCTATGCATTCACAAAAAATACAGCAAAAGCAAGATACCACCAAGAACAAGGATAGTGCTATGAGAGAGAGAGGGCAAATAGAGCAACGAGAAAAGGAATCAACATTGAATAATGAGCTTTCAAGACAATACAGTTATTCAAATATTCAAGAAAGAACTTCATCTCTCTCCAATCCACATGCTTATCCTACACACCAACATAGTTCGTATTATAATGTTGACGGGTCTTATCTCCCAGGTACTTACGATTATACATCAACAGTCAACCAATCAGAACTTGGTTACAATGGCTACCTTACCCAGCCCTACCACGCACCCTATAGGGACTTTGGGTTAAGGTATAGCAACCATGGGCATCAGTATTACATGGCTTCAGGTGCCGCAGCCTATCATAGGTATCCAGATGATCAAACTCAGGGGTATTCCTCACATTCAGCTCCGCCTGGGATACATGGACGGCAACTTCTTCTCAACCAAGTAGAGTTCTTTCCAGAACAAGAAGAATATCTGTCACAATCGTTGACCAATTCTCAGTTTATGTATCCTTGGCAGATGTATCACACAGACTCTGATTTAGAGAGAAGGTTTGTGTCGGAGCCTCAGCTGTCCCATGGAAATGTCAAAGATAATAAGAATGTCAATGCTGTAAATGCTTCTCCCAAGCCTGCAGATTATAAACCTTATACTCTCAAAGATTACAGACAGATTAAAAATGAACAACTTGATACTCTTGGTAGTTTAGGGCCAGACACTGAATCAGATGACTACAAAGAGAAAGTGAGTATGAGAATATTAACCACTTAATAAACGAGCAGCGTGAGGTCAGTACGTAAATTGGTTATTTACCAACTGGGAGGTCCATATAGTGAAAAACTGTGCCCAAGGTCTTGAAAGTGCTGACTGAGGCTGAACAGCCTGAGGTCAGCACTTTTAAGACAGAGGGCACAGTTTTTCACTAGTATACGGACCGACCTACAGTCAGTAAATAACTTTTTGATAGGAAAATATGGCCTGCTCAACGAACCAATCAAATTGAATTCGGAGATTCAGATACCGTGCACTTGAAAAAGAAAACTGAAAGGAAAATATCAGGCTAAGGTCTGTACAAAAAAGACAGAGGTCTGATGTTTTCCTGTACTGATCGACAAGCCGAGCGAGGTTATTATATGGCATTTTAAATTTGAGGTGAAGTTATTTTTGTCAGAATCCCCCACGGGTATTAGTGGAGAATCGCACTGACTAAACAACCAATCAGATTGAAAGATTTTACCAGTATTAGTTTGTGCCATAAAATAAGATAATAATCCTATAGCCAGGGTTCCTGCATGCAGCCAAAAGGACTCGTATTATTCAAGGGAGGAAGCAATACTATTATTTAATGGAGACTTGCTTCAGTAGATATATAAATTTAGTATTTACCAAATCAGTGGATAGCAATTTTGGCACATTTTGATTGGCTCCCGTAACTCGGAATATAATAATAATAATAACAGAGTATTTATATAGCGCATCCTGGAACCTCGATGCGCTTGACTATTCACTGTTTTGGGATGAGATTCAAAATGGTGTCTCGTCTCGCTAGTCTCTGAATTTATTTGTTTAATAAAGTGTCATTTTTTATCCAACTGATTTGGTAAATACTACAACAATTTATTTATTATCCCCCTCAGTGTCAGTGAGTAGTGGTGAATATTTAACTTGCCACTCGAGGACTCGCGGCTCGGTAAATATCCACCAATACTCACCTCCACTTCGGGGAATAATAAATTATTGTTCAATATACGTATGTACATACATGTGTAGATGTGTGTATGACTTGTGCAGAGTTCTCAGTAGATTAGCTGGCAATCAATCAATCAATCATTTATTTACCCATGTTAACGTCTAGGAGCAAAAGCTCATTCAAAATACGAACGTGTAAAAAATAATGATCTATGATAAATCTATAAAAAATACTATATATAATTTGCTACTTAACTAAGTTAATATGAATGAATAACAACAGGTGGAATTCTGCCATCTGACAAGACCTACGTGTGTCAACATTACATGTTTGTTCAAAGTGTATCTGTTGCATGATAATAATAATAATACGGTAATATTTATTGATTTATATTGTGCTGATAACAGCACATTACAACTAGATATATCTTAATTATAAACTTAATATATTAAAATAATATTAATTAGCTTGAAACACCTATTGACCATTCAGTCTGATATCGCCTTAGATCACCAAGTTAAACAAGCAAAGAGAATATGCTGAAATGTTACGTATTGACCATGCGGCAAGAAAGAAACAATGGGCAAAGAAACCTGGTGTTCCTCTTCCTACTGCACGTCATCTTCAGGCTGAAGCCAAACGCCAAGCTGTAAGAACCACATTAATTGATGATGACTATGACGTACACAGGGCCGTACATAACCCAAATTCCATGGGGGGCAGTACTTTATAGCAAAATATATTCAGCAGACATTTTTTTGTACGGTTCTCTTATTATTTCACTTGTAGTTTTTCGTTTTGCTAGCTGCTCCCAACTGCCCCCCCCCCCCCCCCCCCCCCATAATCCCCCCCCCCCCCCCCCCCTGTGAGGTGCTGTGCCATCTTTTCTTGCACTGAATGCAAATGAAGATGACAGTAATGACAGTAATTGACTGTCATCTTCATTTACATTCAGTGCAAGAAAAGATGGCACAACACCCAATAATAATATTGTTTAGTGCATTGCCCATTTTAGCAGCGCCAACTTGACCTGTCTAAAATTGAAATGCACTTACATTTCTGCCATGTTTACACAGTTTGAAATTTTAGGCCAGATGGAAGTTTACAGGGCTGTTTCCCCCCATTCCCCCCAATAATTACATGATATATATGTGCGGCGGTACAAGGTCCAGGTTTTGGGCCATTTTATTCTCTAATCCAGGTTAAATGAATGCATAAAAATCATTAATCCAGGTTATAGCTTAAAAAACATTTATTAATTTTTAATAATTTGTATAATGTGGTATCGGCGTTTCAGTAAAACTCCACATGAACAATAATAATGGCGTCAGTCAGACGTAAAGGTGTTAGATTAGTCTGACAAAATATCCTGAAGACTGCATCGTATCAGATCGTAAATAAAAATTCGTAAATCGAGTGATAAATTCCAAAAACAGGGTCCAGGTCTGAACATCTCGCCGCACATACCTAACCATTTTTTAACCAAGTACCCCTACCCCCCCCCGGGCTGTGACATTTTTTGGGGAATTAAGTTGTGTAATGTGTTTATGGAGTTGTAGAAGGAAGTGATGTTTATGATCGAAAAAGGATGCCTTTTTATCACATATCTTCTTCTACAGGCATCTAATTCAATGTTATTAAACAGTTTAGAATATCTAAGTTACAATATACATTCAACCTGCGAAAGGTATATGTATATACTAAATCAGTGGTGGCAAATGGTCCCTCGAAAAATAAGAGTCTCGCAGTTCTTTAACCTCAAATACAGGTTCTCGCAGTCAGACTTGCTTAGTTCAGTGTTTTCATCATCTCGGAGTCTCAATTTTTTTCTAAATCAGTCTACGTCAAGAGTCTTGAGTCTTGGAATACTGAAGAGTCTTGGACTCACAGTGAAAACCGCAAGTCTCGCTGTCTTACAAAGTCTCGCAATGACCATTCGCCACCCCTGAAATATTACAGTTGTGTCTAGGCAGTGCTGAGAAAGAGAAATAAGATCAGGACAAACAAATAAAATGCATCTTCTATATTTAGTTTTTTTTTTTTGTAAACAGGCCATAAATTACTCCAAGACTGTTCCAAAACCTAAAAGTACAGACGTGGCTAAGCATCACAAAGAGCCCAACCAAGTCAAAGCTGAGAATAATGACAAGGACGTGCCTCTGATTGAAGTGTTAAGGATGAGACATGTCCAAGAGAAACACCACATTGAAGCCATCAGAAAGCAATTGACAGCTAAAACATCTCACATTTAAAAATCAATATTATATGGTGTTATAATTAATAGGAGGGGGAGAAGTGTGCCTAACCCCCTTGTCAGGGCCTTTATACCTCATTATCGAGTGGAAAAGTGATTGAAATGTAAAGTATTTATTTGGTTGAAAAGATTTGAAGAACAAGAACAAAATGACTAAATATATGGAGCCTATTACCTAGCTGTTACACAATAATGGCCATCATTGACACCCTAAGGCAGTTAATAAAAAACATTATTATTATTATTATTAAAAATGCAGTAAAAAGACAATGAAAAATTCTCTTGAACAATTTTAAATGTCTTTTTATTAAATTCTTATAATAATGGTTTAGTAATACATATACAAGCAAAGACAAACGAAAAAGATAAGTTGCTTTTATAAAAAAAATATTATATATTTATGTGTGTATACTGATATTTAAATGTGTAAATATCTATACTGATGTTTATGTTTGTAATCCCTGTTTGATATTCCATACATTCATAAAAGTATTTATTGTATTAAAGTGTATATGAATTTTTTTGTGTTTCTTTTGAAAATTGATTACATATGAAGTGAATAGTGGGATGTTTCAGTATTTTGTGATTTGCTAGCTTCGCGTTTGCGAGAATCGTTTTTGTTTTTAATTTATTATACAGAATAATAATAATCAATTTATATAGCGCTATTTCTAATTTATCCAATTTACAATAAAATAACAATAACAAACTGATATATATATATATAATAATAATAATACTTAAGCGCCCTTGTGCAAATTATTGACATTTTTAATCTGGCAAAAAGTTTTCCACAACTTATTTATATAGTATATGTATTATACTTTTTTTTGTAAGTATTTCAGAAAAGAGTACTGCTTGATCAACTGACGCGCCACCGAATTAGCATAACTCGCAAATGTAATCAGCGATTTTCAACAAAAAAATCATTCATAGAGTGATTGCAATAAACCCGTGTTAGTAGACTAATATAGACACTTGTAGGCACTAATTCCAGTTGTTTTCTTTTGTGTCTATTAGAGTCGTTTTCGTATGAGTGGGAAAGTTACCGCACCGCGCCTTGCCATATTGAAAGAGTTTGATTGGATGAGATGCGGCTGCACGCTTTTTGATTGGTTCAGAAAGGAAGCCATTTGAGTGTCACGGTACCACAGGGTTCCCACTCATACGAAAATGACTCTAACTAGTACACGTATAACACGTCTAGCATTCAATTTTTATTTCACGGGTTTATTGCAATCACTCTATACACTTTAAGCAAGTACAAAAGATAGATTCAGTAACTTGTTGTTGGAGAAAAATGCAAGCAGATCTATGTGAATCAGTGGAGAGCAGGAGAAAAGCTTTGTGCAAGGCCGGGAACCAGGAGCGTTGCGCGATGAAACTATACTAAGCCGAGAGAAAAGCAGGTCTAGGAGCATTTAGTGTCGCGCGGCCGGGTGTTTCTCAAGTCTCTCATATAAATAGAGGTTATTACACGGGAAGTTGTGTAATACGGCTGCCCGTGTAATAAATTGTTTATTATACGACAACAAAAAGCAAACGTCTTTTTCTCTTTCTTTTTATTTGCGACCGGACAAAACAAGAAACAAACTGAGCGCGCGCGCAAAATTGACGTGTCCGAATTCTAAAACGTGTAATACGCTGTCATATTTGTACTCGTATTTGTACTGTAAGATTACAAGTTGTGTAATAATTGTATTTATACCACACTATATATAGACAACTACTTTGTTAGCGTTTGTCTTCCTAGTTATATATAGATACAATACATAATACTTTTATTCTAAAATGCGGATGATTTTCTTTGTTTTTGTGCAGTTTATTAATATTTGACAATAATGTTTGGGCCAGAACTACCCGGTACCCTAAAATACTGCCGCGTCTCATGGATGACGATGGTTCTGAACTGAGTTTCTCCTAGCCGGATAGAAATCTATCCCATAAACGTGACATACACTCTCCCAACTGTACCCTGACTTCTCCGCAATCTCCTTGATTAACATTTAGTAGTGAGCAATAGCTGTCTGGTATTTATTTTCCCATCTCCGTGGGAAAATAGCAGAGTTACGACAAATGTTTTATAATCTATGAATAGAATATCAAAGAGTAAGTGAGTTGAAGAGGGATTCTACTTTTATAGATATCGTCCGTTGCTTGAAAAGAGCCGGATGGAAATCGACAACTCATCCGCCCACTTTTTAGCCTTCGTGCAGCCGTTTATCCCACGGAGAAAAATCGGAGGGGTAAATGGTTACACGGCGTAGGCTACCGCACCCACTTTTGAAAGTCGTATATGGACTTGTTCCTCGTGAGAATTTCTCATCAACCCACTTTGCTAGCGCACAATGGGTGGCTTCTTTGGGACTTGGTATGTATGTATAACTTTATTTAAACACGATGCATTTTGTCTTTCGTGTTTAAATAAAGTTAAATACACATACCAAGTCCCAATTAAAGAAGCCACCCATTAATGTCAGTGTAAAAACAGTGAGTTGTGAAAGAAACGCGTTTTCGATCAGTAATCCCAAACCCTAGCTCCTCCTTTTAGTAACAGCAATGCCTACATCAACAATACAATACAACAACAACACATCAACAACGAAACAACAATACAATACAACACAACAATACATCAACAACCATGCAAACAACAATACCAAATACAACAACAACAACACATCAACAACGAAACAACAATACAATACAACACAATAATACATCAACAACCATGCAAACAACAATACCAAATACAACAACAACACATCAACAACGAAACAACAATACAATACAACACAACAATACATCAACAACCATGCAAACAACAATACCAAATACAACAACAACAACACATCAACAACGAAACAACAATACAATACAACACAACAATACATCAACAACCATGCAAACAACAATACCAAATACAACAACAACACATCAACAACGAAACAACAATACAATACAACACAACAATACATCAACAACCATGCAAACAACAATACCAAATACAACAACAACAACTGACTCAACAACAGCAACGAAACAACAATACAATACCACAAAACAATACATTAATTTAACAACCATGCAAACAACAGTTTTACCAAAAACGAAACAACGAAACAACGACGATACAACAAGCTAAAACAAAATTCTGTTGGACAATTCATCGACCATAAAATACGAGGATAATTTTCTATTCAGTGGGACACTATAAAATACAATATCATGAGAGTACAATAAGTGTCGTTGTTCCTGTAGACATTTTAATCTTTTCAAACTCAATGAAATATAAATAAAACCTGAGATGTCTTTTACAAGTTCACTCTAAGAACTACTCATAAACTAACAACCTGGTGCCATCGGCCAGAACTGAACCTTGACTCTATTGATTCACAACTGTTCCATCAATGGAAAGCTAGCGCAAGAGTGATTTCATAAACATATATTAGTACGCTGTAATTCCAATGTGTTTTCCAATGTGTTGCGGCTTTCATTCGACTAATTATACGCTAACTAATAGTTTCTGTTCCGCACGGTTTTATGACTGAAGAGAAAGTATTAAACACAGTCATTGTCTGCCATTACCAGCTCCGATATTGGCCTAGAAAACATTTTCCTATCCCTCTAGCTTTCTTCAGCTAAACTCCGGACAAACTGGCGACGCTTTCTCAAGGCCGACAGCAAAGATTATTCTAAACCACTTGTTAGTGTATATTTAGAATACCATGCTCTTTGGTTTACTACTGGCATAGTAAGAGGTTGACTAGTCGTGAGTATGTATAAATACAACAATCTTTTTGCTTGATTCTTCACTAACTTCGCGTCGACCATCCTTGCAGACCACGAACCATGAAGAAACAAGTGACTTTTTTGGTTTTGGTGACCGCGATGGCTCTCTGTACCTGTGTTGTAGCTCGTGTGCCTCAATTTAAAGATGGAAGACACAAATTTACACTTTTAGATAGATTTGTAAGTATTCACTAACTGAGTTTGATGACCTTAATTGTTAATATGTGTGCATTAACTGAGCTATGTTGTAAGTAAACTAGCTTAGCTAATTTGTAGTCTGTGGCGGTTCAGAGACAACTGATTCAATTCGCGGCTTCACTTGCCGTTCGTTGCTCGAATTAAATATTCAGTGTATGCCGGACAAGAGGCCGTGGTTTACTGTTGTCTTTGCTCCAGTGTTCTTATATCGTCCTCAGTTTTTCTTGTTGTTTTTGTTCTTTGCGGTACTTCTCTCTCTTCATTTGTTCTCGGCGTCTTTCATCTTTTCGGATAACTATGTAAGCCAGTCGTGTATTTGTTTTTTCGCTTCCTGCACTTCAGTATCTGTTCTCACAGCCAGTATTTCTTCTCGTCTTTTTCGTTCTTACCAGTTCATTATTTATACACACTTCGCCCTATTTTTTTTGCAACTAGTTTAAGAATTACTTGATCTAGTTTAAGATTACCTAAAAATGTCTTACACATATACTTATATTTTGACTGCGGCTTTCGTTGCCGCGCATCTTTCGTTGCCGCGCACCTTTCGTTGCCGCGCACCTTTCGTTGCCGCGCACCTTTCGTTGCCGCGCACCAAAACAAACCATTTGCGCACAGTTGTCACCCAAACGCTTTTACAACAAATTATTCCCACCTCACGTTTTACAGAATCTCAGTTTGATTTTAGGGCTCACTCACTCACTGGGCTGTAACCTTTTTACTTTTTTTTTCTGAATATTTATTACAAAACTTTTATTAAACTTTTATTACGTTGCCGCTGGCTTACAACTTTTGGGGAGGGTGTGGCAATCCACGAGTTAGCCAACGGGTGTCTTTGATTATCTTTATCTTTATTCTTTGTGTTGATTGTTTTCTAGCAGTCTGTTAAACCCAAGAGAGACCAGTGCTCCCTAATGAACAATGCCTGTTCAAGTAATAGTGACTGCAATGGATACTGTAGTGGATACAGTCTCATGTGCTATTCTGGCTACTGTACCTATGACAACCAAAGCAGCCCCTTCCCTCGCTAGCCGGTCCAAAAATAACAATGATGTATGCAACAATGACGAGCCTTCCACATAGATAGACAGAACTTGTAAAATTATTACAAAGCAATAAACGCGATCACGGAAAGCCAGTTTTCTGTATATTAGTTTGTGATTGTTCAGACCCCCATCCCCTGCAGCCACTCTTCAATCAACTTGATCCCACCAGGTACGTGACCATACTGTCATTGCACACGTAAAGAGTCACGGTTAGCGGCCGATTTACACGGTAGACCGTTTGGCAATAGTTATCGCATAGAACCTTTTACGGTGGCATGCCACAGGCAGCCCAACCATTACTTCTGATCATGAGGCTAAATAAAAATATATTTGTATGCGCGCGTCTTTTCATGGGTTTCCTGTGGCAAAGAGAGCGCGCGCGCAATACGATTAACAATTTTACCACAACAGACACAGGCAGCCCAACCATTGCTTTTGAGGCTACTAATTCATCAAATAAAATGATATTTGCGTCTTTTTTTGATGGTAGAGCGCGCGCGCATTACGTATTATATTGGGTTCCCTGTGCATAGAAATGTATAATGTTGGGAACCCAATATAATACGTATCGCGCGCGCGCTCTACCACAGAAAACCCATCAAAAAAAGACGCAAATATCATTTTATTTGATGAATATTAGTAGCCTCAAAAACAATGGTTGGGCTGCCTGTGAACAGATGGAGAAAACATCCGAAAACGCCGAGAAATTTTGAAAGAAAAACTGATTCAAGCGCGCGCTAGCTCCGTGCGCGAGTGAACACGCAATTTCCGTGCTCTTATTTACCACGGCTCTAAGCCAACCAGAGAGCGAGAAACTGACTATAGTTGTGGTAGATGTTGGGCTTCCTGTGCGCGTCCCGCAAGACGCGCCCGCAGAAATGCAGCATTTTATGTCCCAGCTTGGCTTTCACTAGCGCCGCAAGCAAAAGAAACAATCGAAGGATCAAAATGGGACGATTCTCCCGAGACATTCTAAGACGGCTGAGACATCGAATCGACTTTCGTAGAGGGTGAAGCCGATTTCGGCCCCACCCGCGCTATCCCGGTGTAATATAAAACTAGGTCCTAACCAAAAGGCCAGTGAGGGAGGGGATATCCGGCCCCTAAGCCATAACTTCAGATATCCTCTATTAGACCATTGCTCCATCTAGTCACACATGTAATATAAATGTCTAAATGCGGTGGTCTATTTGACTCATTAATAATGCTTATAGCTTGGTCTCAAATCCTCAGTGAAGCAAATAACCAATCAGAAGTCAAGTCTATATATAAAAAGATATGAAAGGGATCGCTTTCTTCAAAATCCTCAACGAACTGTTTTGGATGCGGAATACAACACAGACGTTAAGCTTGGCGAAATGACTTCGGGCGCTTTCCATTTGTCTGGACTGTCGACCAGCAGCCGCACACAGAAGATAATCTTAGCCTCTGCTTATTAAAATCAGCGACGTACCTTCGTTTGCACTAGAGAATAATAGAGATTACAGGTTCGTAGCGCAAATTATGCATGACATCTCCGTCCCTACAGAATGAGGAAGTTTAAGATTTGCAAAATCTACGACGGCGGCGTCAACCGGAAGTGTAGATAACTTCTGTTCGGGGTTTCGAACATTACTGAGAGATTTAGTCCAAGCCTAAGCCTATGAGGTTACTTCATCCACAGGGAATATCAACTATGAAGATATGAAACTCCGAACAGCAGTTATTTGCACTCCGGTTGACATCGCCGTCGTATTATTTTATCCATTGAATAAAATTTATATTCTTAAAGTCGGCGTAAATGCAGCGTCTTTATACTGAGGAATCCTATATAACTTCAGTACATATTTTACTATATTATTATATCAGGAGCCATAATTTAGATTTTATTTTAGTTTGGATTTATGATTGTGAAGTGCTGCTATATTAATGTCATCATCATCATCATCATCATCATCATCATCATCATCATCATCATCATCATCATCATCATCATTAGGGTATTTTACTCGTAACTAAATTGCTAGGAAACTAATTTGGTAAATATTATGTGTTGCCACGCCCATAAGGTCGAGATCGTATACCTTTTAATGTAGGGGTTAATTTCAACATTTTTGACTAGCATCCCCCAGGCTGGGATACAGGACACTTAGTCATAGCTTAGTCTGCGCAGGATGTGTTGAAGTCGCGTCTATCAGTATAATCACAATCAACATCTGTAACGCTACGTGGAGTGAATCACGGCTTGTTGACCAGCCAAAGCCATTGCGTGTGTTCAGTACGTGTGCCACCGTACAGTCTATGAGTACTGACTCTAGCTATGGCGTCATCTTACGTCACGCGGTATCGCTCGTTGTATTCAATATAAGCGATTATATCGATTCAGTTTAAAACACTTTGCACCAATCAGAGAGCGCGTTTATGTGCGTGAGTGCAAGGTAGACTTGGTTGGCGCGTTTATCGCACTGCATGCACGTTTAGAGAGAGCATTGTTGCCACGCGGACCTACACAGCTAGCGCGTTTGTGTAGGCTTGGTTGGCGCGTTTATCACTCACTGCACGTAAAGAGAGCCTGATTGTTGCCACGCGGCCCTACACAGCTAGCGCGTTTGTGTGTAGGCTTGGTTGGCGCGTTTATCACACTGCATGCACGTTTAGAGAGAGCATTGTTGCCACGCGGACCTACACAGCTAGCGCGTTTGTGTGTAGGCTTGGTTGGCGCGTTTATCACACTGCACGTAGAGAGAGCCTATTGTTTTTACGAGTTCGCGTTTATCACACTGCACGCGTAGATATATTTTTACGAGTTCTCTGCCACCTCTGAGATAACGTTAACATTGTTGCCACGTGGCCCTACACAGCTAGCGCGTTTGTGTTGTTTGATTGTAAGGTAGGCTTGGTTGGCGCGTTTATCACACTGCACGTAGAGAGAGCATTGTTGCCACGCAGCCCTACACAGCTAGCGCGTTTGTGTTTGATTCAGGTAGGCTTGGTTGGCGCGTTTATCAAAGGCGGTCACACTACTGCACGTAGAGATATTTTTACGAGCACTCTGCCACCTCTCAGAGTGCATTATTGTGACGCGGAGGTCACTACAGGGCTATAAAACCGCAACAAACGTGCTGGCTACAGATAGACCGCAAAGACTAGCGATGACATCAGATATACATTATTTCAAGTCTTGGATAATTTATTTGCTTTTATCAAACCTCTTCACTCCTTTCATGACTTAGTCAATATACATAACATTCTGATTTTGATCAGTATAACTAACTATCTACCAATATTAGATTCGCTTTGTATTTCTGTGTAATATTTCTGTGTAATATTTCTGTGTAATATTTAGTGTGCGACGACAGAGTTAGTTTGTGGCGCTGTATTCGAGCTGATATCCTGAGCCGTTGGTTTTGGCAAGTCCGATGCATTGATAAAGTCTGACAATTCTGTCTCCAAGGGTGGAAGTAAGGTGCACATTTGTGCCTGTTTATATGACGATGTTCTGCAGATCTGCTTGTGAGGATTCTGTTTGTGATATGGCATTTTACGCACTGGGTTAATGACTCGAAAATTATTGTCAATTTGAAGTTGTTGAAACTGACTTAGTAGGGGATACTGCGGTACGGATTGCTGCTCAGGGGGGTAGACAGGGGGAGATTGTTCAGCTGATACAGATATTTCTGGAACATTTGGAGTTTGTTCCATCGACTCTTGTGTATCATCTTGCTGTTCGTTGTCGGACATTAATCGTTCGTATTGTCTCTGTAGTTCTTTGCGCATTTGACTGTATCGTTGTTTATAGTCTGCGTGTAGTGCTTGCTGTTCGCTTAGTTCCGACGGTGATAATGACTTTTGATATTGTTCTTGTAGCTTCAAGTGTTCTTGCTGTAGTTGCCGAATTCGTTTAAGAGTTGTATTCTCTCGTGCGTGTTGTTGTAAGAAAGGAATCACTGCATTGCCATCAGACGCTCTTCTGCCAAGACAAGGATGTTGTAGAGGGTGATACTGGGGTGCTTCGTGCCTGTGTAGCTGCAAATGAGGTCCTGAACCAGTTGTATGATATATAGTAGGTGTACCGTGCGTTTGTACCGCTGTAGAAAACATAAAAGCAGGATTGACGTTGAAAGCCGACGCCCCTGGAGGTATCCCGCCAGTAGATGCTTGACTTCTTAGCAGCGGGTGACCCGCGGGGGCATCGATGCTTCCTTTTGGTGTCGTGTGAACAGTATGACGACGGACTTTAGGTTTCTCGATGGATTTTGAAGCAAGAGCATCTTTTACTTCAGCATCGTCTTCGTCGCTGTCCATTTTTTGCAAATCTGAGAGGACTTTCGAAGTAATTTTTTCAATCGATAATAGTCCGGTAACTTGTCTCGGAGGAGATCTCTTAGGTGATCCCACCTCTCGCACAGGAGACATTTCCCGAACACATTCGTTGGCAATTTCTCGCCTTAGTTCTGGAGGAGTCGGTATTCTGTCGTGTAGTTCGTTTATTGCATATTGTAAATGCAAGAACGGTCGGCTTGGCTGAACAGTGAAATTCCTTTGAATTGGACGTTTTTCCGATGATTCACGGTCCGCAATGTCAAGATTAGCCCTGACCACGGCGGCCTCGGCAATACCGCTTGGTCGGCGTAGTTTCGTTTCGTATTCTGGTTGAAGTGGATAGCTTGATCTATGTTGTTTTAGTCTATCGACGAGTAAATAGTATATAGCTGTATGGTGGTCATATGCATGTTCCTTGAGGGCCTGTAAAACAAACAGAAATAAATATTCATTAAAAAAAACATTTCGAGTTTGTAATCCACGAATTTTGGATTAGCTAGTAATCCACGAGTTATGGGTTAGTAATCCACGAGTTGATTGGTCCGGCGGGAGATCTTTTGGAGTTTGCTAGCCCACAGGCAGCCCAAGCAGGGCATTTGTGGAGTGTACGAACGTACAGCTGAATGTATGGGGCGAAAATATCGTAAAATTGGTTTGTAATAAACTTGACTAACCTTTGTCTGTAGTTGTTTTTGATATTATGTAGATCCTTTCTAGCTGGTTTTTAGCCGTTTTAAGGGTTGTTTTAGATTTTAAGGGTTGTTTTAGATTTTAGATAAAACAACCCTTAAAACGGCTAAAAACCAGCTAGAAAGGATCTACATAATATCAAAAACAACTACAGACAAAGGTTAGTCAAGTTTATTACAAACCAATTTTACGATATTTTCGCCCCATACATTCAGCTGTACGTTCGTACACTCCACAAATGCCCTGCTTGGGCTGCCTGTGGCTAGCCATGCACTTCTAATAATAATATGATATTTTATAAATTTAAATTTGCATAAAATTACCGTTTTAGTTCTTTCAATATCGATGCCAAGGCCTTGCATTAGATTAATGGCTTGTTCGTTCATTTCTGTGTCCTCGCTCTCCTCGCTCTTTTTACTGTTTTCAATCACGACATTTGACACGTTTGGTTTTGCTGTGGATGGTAACTCAACACCCTGAAGCCACTTGTGCTTCTTGATTTGGTCGATAGTATATCGCTGGTAGGGATCCTTCACAAGCATATGACGAATGAGATGTTCGCATTCTGAATAAATAAATGAATGAATACATTTACGTTAAACGCACTATACTAGAATGATTTGTCTGACAAATAGGCATCATCATCATCCATCATCATCATCAACTACGACCATCAACGCTAGAGGTATCCCAGAATGAACCTCGGCCCTCTCGCGGTACGGTATTTTCACGTCTCTCATTGTCAATTTCATCCTCGGAATCAATGATGATTATATGCAGCTATCTAGCTATAGGTAAAGCTTACCTGTTGACATAAAGAACGGAATGCGAAATTTTCCTTCAAGAACTCGATCTCTCAAAGTTTGTAGAGTAGCGCCATCAAAGGGAAGAGCACCACACACTAGAACGTACAGAACCACTCCCAAACTCTGCAAACACAGGTAAACGATATTCAAATAGTTATTAGACATAATCAATTAACATATTATCAACATTAATAAGTAATAGTTTAAGTTTGTGTGAGTGAAGACTGTTGTGAAAGTTCGTATTTCTTGGGTTAAAACGCGAGAAAGTACAGGCCTCAATCAAGCACAAAACGTACGTTTCTTTGTACTTTTTGTCAGTCTTTCTTCAATCCAATTGCATATTTAAATAATGTGACAATCATTTGGAAAGAGAAAGTTGAAAATTGTAAAACATGTAGTACAAGGCATACATACCCATATATCTAGTTGTGGTCCATCATAGATTTTTCCTTCAAAGACTTCAGGTGCAGCATAGGGAGGGCTTCCACACCATGTATTTAGTGGATTACCAGGTTTATAGTAATTACCAAACCCAAAATCTGGAGGGAAAATTCAGCATTTTAATAACTTTTGCAGATCATGACAATCTTGTTGTTAAGCTTAACTGAGATCCAGATCAAGGGCTTTAACTCAGATGATTGGAAAGACAAAAGGGGGAATGGAAAAATGGGGAGGAAGTGGGAAGAGTGAAAATAAACAGTCTGTTTTGCTCTCTTAGACTAGAAATGGCATGTTTGATGATAATGGTGGGTGATGACTAACTACGAGCCAAACCCCTATAAGCATGCAGCCACCCTCGATTATAAACAAAACTAAATTATGCATATGTACAAATGTATCTGTATATACATTATTGGAGACTGCTTGATAGAGGTATAAAAACAATAGAAAAACCCTCAGATAGCCAAATAGAGATTGTGACCGCTCAACAGAGGTGGCCATTTAATAGAAGCTTTATTTACAGTATCATACTGACAATAGTTTTGAGACTTTGCAATTGACTCTTATCAGGCGTACTGATTTTTCAAATCAGCAAACTGGTTTCTTTCTGGTGCAAACAGCCTATAATATATCAAAGAGTTTGTCTGAAAGAACATTTCTGGAAAGTTTCAATGGTATAGGATAAAATCTCAAAAAGTTATCGGGAATGACATTTATAGACATTAGTATGGGATTTTGCCGTCATGCATTAGAAGCCTCGTTTTGATGTTAGCCGTTTTTTCAAAATGATTAATTACAAGATTTAACCCTTTCCTCTAAAAGAATATAGTTATATAAGTATAATGTAGAAGTTTCATGACGAAATTATATATCTCTGCGAAGTTATGAACGATTTAAATTCTGAAAAACATCAAAACGAGGCTTGTAATGCATGACGGCAAAATCCCATACTAAAGTCTATAAATGTCATCCCTGATAACTTTTTGAGATTTTATCCTATACCATTGAAACTTTCCAGAAATGTTCTTTCAGACAAACTCTTTGATATATTATAGGCTGTTTGCACCAGAAAGAAACCAGTTTGCTGATCTGAAAAATCAGTACGCGTGATAAGAGTCAATATTGATAACTGGCCGCTGTATTCTAATTTACTTTACCTGCAATTTTGATATTCATATTTTGATCAAGAAGAAGATTTTCTGCCTGAAAATTAATCATAAAATTACGATTAGCAAAGGTGACTCAACATTACACAAAAACGTAGCCCATGAAATTTACTATGACTAATAAATTTGTGTTATGTAATTATGAAATAATGAAAAAACTAATATTTGAACACGGAATGATAAAAAAATATGGTCAGACCAATCAATCAATGAGGGTTTATCACATAATTTCAAAACTCATAGGACAAAAAAATGATTATCATAGCTGGAAAGAGCTCGTTGAAATTAGTACAAATGTGAAGTTTGGAAAAGATCGCTCTACAAATTACGAAGATATGAATTTTCAAAAATCAAAATTTTGTATGAAAACCTTTGTTGGAGGCAAGAGTTGCCTCCAAGCGTAATTTCCAAAGGTTTTCATATAAAATTAATTGAAATTAATTAATTAATTATTTCAATTAATTATGAACAAATGAACCATGAACAAGCAATAAGCAACAAGCAAGCATTAAAGGCTTGTTTTGTTAATAGCACAGCAATCATGCATAAATCTCTATGCACCTTTTCGTAGTTTCCCAGAATGCTTCATGATTCTGCACGTGCAAGCGAGGTCAGGGAAAAAAATAGATTGAAAATATAAAGAGAGAATGAAGAAATTCAGTAGAGAACTTTTAAGTTGAAAGTGCGTAAGAAGAATTACAAAGATAGATACAAATTCTCAAGCAAAGAAAACAGTTTTTTCCTGATCTTGATTAGATACAGTAGTCATATTTTCCTCAATACATGATCAATTCTAAATATTTTTATCCCCTGACCTCGCTTGCATGTGCGGAATCGTAAAGAATTATGGGTAACTGTGGGAAGGTCTATAGAGCTTGAGAGACTTTGAGAGGCTGTATGCTAATTAATTCACAAATTAGATAGAAACAGATTTTGTAATTATCAACAATAATAATTGAAACATACCTTTAAATCTCGGTGAACAACATGCCTTTTATGACAATACTCCACAGCATTAAGTATTTGGATAAATTTCTTTTTTGCTTCTTTCTCTGATAGTCTACCGTGATGTGCAAGGTAATCTGTAGATATAAAACATAATAATTAATAATAATAATTTATTAATTTATATTGCTCACTTTTCATAAAATGATCAAGTGCGCAAATAAATAACATAAATAACAAAGATCACAATATACATCGGCATTGTGTGCAATATTGGACAAGCAGACTATTTCGGGAACCAAATAGAATAACCTAGAGAATATTCACGAAAAAATTCTTGATTCGGATTGGCTGAGAGCAGTGTAATTAAATGTTGATATTATTTGCACTGCGGTGCAATTACATTTACAAGGCAATTTCAGAATTTGTGAAAAACAATATTCAAATTGCACTCGAAACTATATGTTTACCTTAGTACAATGTATATATATACACCAACAACTACTCCTATGTAGATGATATATATAGCAACATTACAGGTAACACATCTTTTATGCATAATGAGTAGTTCATTGTTTTATTTTATCGTCAACAACTTGTGCATTTTCCACTTCAGTTTTTGTTAAAGTTTCTAATTATTTTCCATCTAGTGTACATTTTTGAAATGTCAAGTGTTTCGGCCATAAATATCACACATCTCTTTATCACCAAATGATCAATCTATACCAATCAGTCGCTAATCCTTTTATTACACCTCAGTCAAGAATATTTAGTTGCCAAATTGTAGGTTTGACTTGAAGGAAACATGATTTAGCTCTTGAATTGTGGATTTTACTTCAACCACTAATAACAGTCAGCATGGACACTAAGTATCAATTATTCATGCAGCAATTTATTTTTGAAAAGAGCAACTTTGGTGTATTAATGAGGGGCTTTATGGTATATAAGAGAATTGTTTCAAATAATAAAATAGTATGTTCTATCGATGATGATATGATTTAGTTCAAAAGGATAAATAAGTATTTCGATTTCCATGTGATTTGTGTATTGCATTGGTTATTTGTGGCATTATTTAAATTGCAATAGTTATTGTGCATGTTTTATTCCATAAAACAGCATGCCTTGTTTCTTCTATTCTTTGAAATACAAAGTATTGCGTGGATTTCCTGTTTGCAGAAACTGTTTACGCACATCCATCGACACATGATCTTTTCAAAAGCCTAACACTCAGAGCTTCAGGCAAACCATCCCTCTGCTCCTTCAATATCACCACCGAATTCATCCCACACACACACCATCGAAAACAACGAGGAAAAAATAGATTATTTTTGAAATTAGAACTATGAGTTTTTAATTCTAGATTGTTGAAGATATGAAATAAGTGACCACAGTCTATCTATGTAAAATTGACAACTACTGATGTGACAACTACAGATACAAATTAAATGTACAGTAAAAATAGTAACCAGAAAAAGCTTTATACGAGATCCACAAACAGATACCAAGACAATAGCTTTGTTTCCGTTCAAAACGTTCCAATGTTCGATCGAATGTCCTCTTTATACCACAATAACACCACTGCAACCAACTCTAATTTAGATCTGAACGACTTCCCTAAACTGACCATTAGAGATCTAAGCACTGATACGTTTGTCATATCAGTTGGACAAATGTACCGGACACTAGAGTTTGTAGTTTTAATAACAACAATTTTTATTCAAAGTCGACAAAGAATACCGAACGGTCTTTGTTGGGGCTTGGAACGACGACAGTGAATTCTCGTCAAAACAAAGACTCCTTGATTCATCAAAGACAACTTTTAATCAAAACAGGAATTGAATTAGCGAAAAGGACAAGAAGAAAGATCGAATGATTTGAAAAATTGAAAATGGAAGTTTCTCGGTCGACTTGTATGTATACTGAGGGTGGTGGTGTTTGTTATGGGACGTGTGTCAGCTTCAGAGAGAACACACAAGCTTTACTTACCAAACATTTCCCCGTTACTCGCGTATTCAGTGACAAGATAAAGCATACTTTTAGTTTCCATAACCTACGAGCAAGTACAACAAGCAAAGAATGAGAGAATATAGAGCAAAGACTCTGTCCATCGCGCGTATATACGTCACGTAAACAACCAACTGAAAACATCCTCACCGCCAACACGTTTGCATCAGTTTTGCCCCAGCAAATTCGTGTTTATTACCCTGATGTATTCGAGAGATAATTGCTTACCTGGTATAGTTTAATAATATAGGGGTGTTGGAGCAGCTTCATGATTTGAATTTCTCGATATACTTTCTTCAAATTCGTCTCATCAAGTTGTGTTTTATCGATGATTTTAATTGCAACCTTTGAAGGAAGACATAGTGTTAGATTGGTGATATAATAGCATTACAGTACACTAACAGAAACGTACATTTACCACCGATCACAGTAGTTATTGGCGAGAATCAACAACAATTCTTCCCTACCTTACTCTTTGTAATTCGGTGTTTTGCTAGTTTCACCACAGAGAAGTTTCCTTTGCCAATCGTCTTCTCAATATCGTAGAAGCCCACACGAATAGCTTTGTTGCGATCGCTCGCCATTCCCATTGCCACATTCGTCAACACAGGTCTAAAACAAGAGGGAAAAGCCTCTAAATATGAAGATTGTCTGAAAGAGAAACTAGTTAATATCCTGACATTTCACCCAAAGCAGATCACAACGCGTGCTTTACATATGAAATGGCTCAGTGACGTCATTGTGCGTAATGGTCTCCGCGAGAGCGTAACGTTGCCATTGGCGACGGTTGGGTCATCGCTTTTGAGAACTTATTGACGTGGGCACTTCCGTAGAAGACAAAGAAAGACAAGGCGGATTTCTGGGCCAGTAGTTATCTTGGGAGCATGAAGGCACATAAAAAGGATAAGCAATTACACACTGTAAGTGTTACACGATAGTAGGTTGCGAAATTGGATCCATCGCGTGTATTAGAGAGCCTAAGGTACCGTTCAGTCTAAAATTATAACTCACTGTTTTATAGTTTGTCAAAGTTAAATTCCAACCGGCTCAAACTGCTGCTATTGAGAAAAGCCGGTTGGAATTTAACTTTGACAAACTATAAAACCTTGACGGGTTTTTATATACGACGAGTAGAAAGTATAAGTCAAACCAGATAAAGAAGATAATAAAAATTAATAATAATAATAATAATAATAATAATAATAATAATAATAATAAATAATAATAATAATAATAATAATAATAATAATAATAATAATAATAATAAGCCCCCATACCTAATTATGGGCTAATGATTTTTTTTCAGGAGCCCATACCTACTTATGGGCTCCTGATTTTTTTTAATAATAATAATAATAATAATATATATATATTTTTTAATAATAATAATAATAATAATAAATAATAACTGATTATTATTCATAATGGACTCTATACATTGACTAACACTTATCCTTGAAAATGGCGTTAGCAACGCCGAAACGTCGGAACTTCATAATCTTAAACTTTATCGTAAAATGTTATCCTAAAAGATTTCTTCTAAATAATAATAATAATAATAATAATAATAATAATAATAATAATAATAATGATTATAAACATCGACACAGTTGTCTCGCCTTTATTCTTAATTGGTTATATAAATAGAACTGAACATGTCACTTACATGTAATCCTATTTTCCTTTTTCTTTTACATTTTACTTTTTTTCTTTATCTTTATTGTAATCGCTAAATAGTACGTTCATCTGTTCATCAGCGCTAATTTCGGAATCAGCGCTGATAGTGTAAGAATCCATATATCCATCAGTGTTAACTGTGAACTATTTTGTTTCGACCATCGTGCCGTACCACTGCTTATTTAAAGCAGCCGAAAATCTAGCGTGACAAAATGAAGAGAGGAAGAAGTCTCGTGTATATCCGGACCCCTTGCAGTGACAGCACTTAGCGGAAATAAATAGAAAGAGAAATAAGGGAAGAGAGAGAGAGAGAAAGAATGAATGAAAGAGAAAAAGAGAGAAAGAAAGAAAGAATGAATGAATGAAAGAGAAAAAGAGAGAAAGGGAGAAAGAAAGAGAGAAAGAGAAAAAGAGAGAAAGAAAGACTGAAACAAAGAAAGAAAGAATGAGAGATAGAAAGAATTAAAGAGAGAAAGAGAGAAAGAAAGAATGAATGAAAGAGAGAAAGAAAGAATGAACGAATGAATGAAAGAGAAAAAATGAGAAAGGGAGAAAGAAAAAGAGAAAGAAAGAAAGAATGAATGAAAGAGAAAAAGAGAGAAAGAAAGAGAGAAAGAAAGAAAGAAAGAGAAAAAGAGAGAAAGAAAGAAAGACTGAAGTGAAAAAGAAATAACTGAAAAAGGAAACAAACAAACAAACACTGCAGAGAGAAACACACAAAGAAGTTAGTGCGTTAAACTATCAGGACTGTGTGACGATCCAGTTATAAACTACACAATAACCTATCAGTATACAGCTATTTCAGGGGCGTAGCGTGCATATACGCACGTACGCACGTGCGTACAATTTAAAATATAAATATTATAAGAAACATAAAAATATTTAAAAAAAAAGAAATCTAAGACAAAATCTTAACAGCTGAATTAGTTTAAACCTCCTGGAAACTACTCAAAGAAGGCAGGAAAATGCTATTTTGGAGACCCTATACCTCAAAATGTTACGGGGAGCATGCCCCCGCATCGCCTTTACATAAATCCCCCCCAAAAACTGAGTGATAAATGCATTTTACTATGTATTTATGTAGCGAGAAAGTCCGCTGGAAAACGAAGAAAATGGTATTTCCAAGGCTCTAGATTTCTAAATTTTCAGGCGGGCATGCCCCCTCACCCCCCTAGAAGCTCACGCCTTCGACGTTCGTTGCTATGACTTTATAAACACGCGAATTGATCTCTGTCAGTATTATTAGATTATTACAGATATCGTGATAGTTGGATTCGTGTAGTTGGATTGTTGCATCATACTATTATCTACGATTGCGTTAAATAAATACTGACGTAGGCTGCCAAACTCTGCTATACGACCACCTATAACGGCCAGTATTTTACGATCTTTCACCACTCGTATCAAATGGCCAAACTGATCATGTCAGCGTTTCCATAGCAACGGAATTGTAAAACTTGTGACGTCAACGGAAGCCCTACTATAGACTTAGGAGTTTTCTTATTATTATTTTGCTTGTTGATATTAACATATTGTAGAATTGTATGTCCGACTTTTAAAAAAATAATATTTTTATCACAACTTACTGATGTAATCTAATACAATAGAATGTTTCTGACTTGCGTTTTCTCTTTTTTTGGATATGAACTAATTACAATTATATTGTATTTTTGTTTCTATTTTGATCTATTTTCCTGTTACATGACCAGTCAATATCTGAAAACAAAGGGTGTAAACACGCTTCAGCAGGTTTTAGTGGGTTGGAAGTGCACAGGTGCAGCGATAGCTAGATACTTGTTCGGTTAGTGATCCAGAAAGGTCAGCCGGTCGTACTGGAGAAAGTCAGAGGAAGGAAATATGGAATGAAAGGAAAGAAAACGGAGTGGAAGAAAGAAAGAGAGAGAGAGAGAGAGAGAGAGAGAGAGAGAGAGAGAGAGAAAAAGAAAAAAAAAAAAAAAAGAAAAAAAAAAAAAAAAAGAGAGGAAGAAAATATAAAAGATGGAAAGTAGGAATCGAAAGAAAGAAACAAGCAAGCAAAAACAATCAAAGAATACAATAAAAACTGAACAAATTTAAAGACGAAACGGAAACGTGAATTTAGCCAGTAAAATTGAAAACCACTGATTAGCAACCGATCAGGACACTGAATAAAGGTAGTCTGAATATACACCTCTCCGGCTTCGACAAACAACTCTGTCGCCCTGTGCTGATCCGTCAGAAGGGCTGTGCTGTTTTCCGTCATAACACGTTTTTGTATAGATTAAGAAAGGCAAGCTATAGTGTCGTGTCGGTCTGGTCGTTAGGTAATCTTTCGGCTAAATACTACTTGAAGGAGGGGAATTAATGTTGGCTGTAATATCACGTACATGACTCACAACCATGATACACATGCGTAATTAGTCGCTACATCAACGCGTCCGTGACTTCGGCATGGCATTTTGATAAAGGGTCGATTAATCAAAAACAAAGGGCCAGACCCGCTGGCTTGACGACCGCTGAGAAACAAAGCTCGAACACAGTCGGTGACCATCGGCAGAGTTCCGGATAGTTCTCGAAAGCTTACGTTAGACGATTAATTCGGTATGACTCAGTCACTCGTCACATAACACCGCGTTTTTGTCAACAGGAAAAAGTTAATATTGCGACGAATTAACAAAAATAAGAGTTTTAAACTCGTTATGAGTCAGTTGAATCGCATTTATAGTGGGTGGTTGTAAAACCAATCAACGTGCGTACACGTTCGTGTAGGATATGAAAATGCACCACAGCTCACGTATACAGTGTTTTAGCGATAATTATATCACACGCAAAACGCAAAAAAAGAACCGATCATCATACGTGTAGATTTATATATTAAAAAATAAATTTATATGTTAATGTCATTCCAACCGTCTGGTGCTTTTTGTAGCCCGTTGAGATAAATCAATTACTATGCCATCAAAAAATCATATATATTTTTACCGACATTTTGGCTGCTAAATCTGCTGTATTGATTTGCAAAACAGCGTGAATTAGTGCTTCAGTGAATCATCATCACGAAATTCATCTCACCAAAGACCAAAGGAAATTAGATTTAAAGAAATATTGGAGGAAATTCTCTTACATCTGTTTCTTGTGTTCTTACAATATACTTATCAATACTTTGAGTCGAGTTTGTAGATCGATAAAAATAATTGACGAGTTTCGACGAGACGTGACTTTCGATAGTGGATACCGATTTCTTGCGTGACACAATATTGCGTGACACATGTCATCACTAACCATGACAACATTGGTTTGCGTACGTAGCATTGTTCTATTTCACATTGAAACCGGTTTTCGCTTGCAAAATGTAGAACAACAGTCTTCGGAATTGTATTTTTTTGAGAAGCAAAACAATACGAATTCAATAGCTAATTCTTGGAATCACTGCAATGCCGATTACATAAGAAAAAATGAAATTTAGTACTCGTCAATTTCATCGGAGCGGTTTTTTTTGAAAAAAACCCGGTATTTAATATACATGCAGTTATTATACGTATAGAAATGTCTTTATGGTTTCACGTTACTAATCATTTAATGATCCACTAGCCGACAGAAAATTTCTCACTCACCGTTGAAGCTTTGTATGGTTTTGAAATCCGTGTACCCAATGACATGGTCGAACACACTGCAGAGTTGCCATATTATGAACCATTGTGAATAGCAGTTATATGTGATTGAGTTAGTCCAGCACAAGTATTCTATTCTGTCAACCGCTTCGGTTGCATATTAACTAAAAATTGTGAAATTCCGTGTCGAACTAAGGTTTTCCCGACGTAAACTAAAGCGGATGAATGTCATCGCTAAAGTCCCCAACCATCTCTACACGTCATGGCTATGACGCAGACATTATTTCCGACCAATAGAGACCCTTATTTAAATGAATATGTATTATGAATGTGGACACTGTTTTGACAGCCTACAACGGAATTAATTTCCATCGGTGAAACAAAGAACATTTTAATTATTAATGCGATGCTGATTCGGATCATCCAGGTAACGGGATGGCCGGTGACGATCACCAGCAAGTAGGCCATTGTTCTCACTGGCGTGGATAGACGATTATGAATGACCAAGAGTAAGGATAAATCACTATCTTGCATGCGTCGTATTTTGGAGTCAAATGATTGGCTGCAATCTTTGTCAGAGCTTTTAGAAATGAGAATCAAATTGCGTCAATACTGATAACTAAGACTGAAAGCCTTATAAGTGGCACGGACATATATCTCACTTACCACAGGTAGCCCACCCAGTAAAATATATGCGCAGAAATAAAAGCAACTGAAGTTATGGGATGATGTGGCACGGACATATATCTCACTTACCACAGGTAGCCCACCCAGTAAAATACATGCGCAGAAATATAAGCAACTGAAGTTATGGGATGATGTGTATGAAATGTAAGAAATGGGACACACCCATCATTACTATTGTGATAATGCGAAAGCCGGTATTTATGATGGGGTTCCTGTGGTTACACGACAGAAGCGGGGCGTGTCGTCGTTTTGAAACACAGGAAGCCCAAACATATAAGTGAACTTGAACTCCAGAAAATTTACTTTTGTAATCAGTTCAAAAGTTCAAAAGCACAAACACATTATAATAAGGTGCATCTCTGAGTAACTTTATTCCCAGCACAGGGAATCCGTGGCCTACACTCATCAGGGCCGTTGCCAGACCAAAAGCTTTACCGAGGCAGAACATAAAGCGATAAAATTAAACTATTATAATCACACACAAATAACTACTGACATAATAATTTTTAAAACGATTACGATGCATTTTAATGTTCGTTTACCATATTTCCTCGATTAAGTGCCCACCCTCGATTAAGCGCCCCGCCCCCTAGATTAAGCGCCCCCCTTGCCCACAAATTTTGAAATACGCACCCCCCCCCCCCCCCCCCCCCCCCCCCCCCGCTGCCTCATGGCTCATGGCTTTCAAACAAGTGGAGTTTGAACAGCTCAGCAAATGATTATACTAGTTTTACGGTTTTCACGCGTATGAAATGAAAATATTCTCAAAAAATATTGGCTTTATGGTAATCAGTGTGATTACAAATAGCTTGCAAATAGTCAAGGCTAAGTATATATTATACTCTATTTACACGTTGGTAGAGTGTAAATAGAGTATATATACTTAGCCTTGACTATTTGTAATCTTACTGAAGATGACGTGAGTACGTCGAAACATGTCTGGAAAACGAACATTCAATGTATCGTAATCGTTTTTAAAATTACTATATGTTTATTACTGCACCGACCCTTTGGTACTAACATAATATTATAACAGGGCCGTAGCTAGCCTTTTTTGCTGGTACGCAAAAAAAATGAACCACGGACGTAGCAAAGGAAAAATAAGTGTGGTGCAAGCGTAGACGTGAGTGGCTAGGGGGGTTTGGGGGCATAGACCCCCAGAAAATTTTGAAATCGGAAATGCTAATTTCCGGCTTTCTCCAAGACTATTTGTGATTTACACGTATCGCTCATTGCTTCCTTCTCTGTCTCAGCAAACCAATGCATAAATGAAAAAAGTATATAACACTTGCGAATTTCGATGACTGAATCGATAATCCTTTACTTCGCAAAGTCGTCCGTAAGAACGCGCTATGAATCGTGCTCTCTGAAGGCTGGTTTCCACGTGATCGCCAGTACGATCGTCCAAAATGTGTTCAGCGATCGTAGAGATATCGCTACGATTGCTGCGATCGCTAGAGTGTGGTTTCAATCGCGGCGATCGCTGAAAAACATTGGACGTTTTTAAGGTTTAAAGCCAGTGCAACACAACAGTGTTTATAACATCTGAACAACGCCGGGTTTGGACCGGCTCCTATTAATCGTGTAATTATAACGCGGGATGTATTTGGACTCGAAAATACTGTTCTTTGCACTCGAAGAGCTTGCGTCATATAATAAAAGCCTTTGGAGATGAAAATGAACAACTTTAGTTAATAACTAAGTGATTTCATATGAAAAGAACTAACACATTTAGTACGCATTTACGTACTTTGCGCATTGAAAATACGCCCCTGTAATATAAGAACGTCGTTGACTTGGATCATGTTGGGTCTTTTATGCGCATGCGGGTTGTTATTTTCCCTCTGAAAAAGAAAACATTTCTTAGGAGAAAGCTAAAGCTATTCTCCTGTGTCCACTGGCATCCCATGTTTGCAATATGTCCAGTGGCGATATTCAAAAAAAACTGGGTCTCTATATACAAAAGCTAAAAACTATCATTGATGTGGGCGAAAACAGACCGCACATGTAATAAAGAACCGCAACGACCTATAAGTAGAGGTAATCATACGGTTTCGAGTTCAATTTGGAAATAATTTGCACGAGTGTGTTTTTCAAAGAGCTCAAATTGCACTCGCCCTATGGGCTCGTGCAATTTTGATACTCTTTGAAAAACACACTCGTGCAAATTATTCCAAATTGAACGAGAAATCGTATGATTACCAATTAATAATATTCATGCAATTTTTTTCATGTATATTATTAGTGGAGTTATACAGTATCACTCTTGAACTGCCAAGGTTATACGTTTCAGTTGTAGACAAAAAAAAATTGAAAATGTTTACCGACTGGAGGCAACTGCCTCGGTTGCCTGTATGCTGGCTACGCCGGGCCTGTCTCCCTTTGGGGAATAATTAAACGGTCTTTAACAATTCATAAATAAACAACCGAATGTTATTACTAAAGTGTTTATCTATAGCTAGTGCTGTCTTTCAATCATTCTGATGTCTTGATGATCCTGATATTTCTTGTTTGTGTGACTGGAGTTCCAGGACAACCTTGATTTCCAGGTCATCAGGAAGGATTTGTGTTGGTTTTGGAGATGACTCGTCCTTGACTTCAATATTGCTGGCGGATGTTGGATCGGTGGAGTGATATCCGATCGTTGTGCACAGTGGCAGGGCTAGGCTCTTGTAAACACAGGTGCCGGAAGATCAGCTTTTTTTGGTTCCAGTCGAACTCTGTCCATCCGAATCGTAGTACCCCCAGCAGTGCGGATTGTGTAGGATCTAGGGTTGTCTTGGCTTAGTATCCTCGCCGTATATCCGTGGCTTTCCACTCTGCTGTCGGGCTGTGGTTTTACACAAAGTTGCCAATGTCTATAGACCGAATGCAATAATGGCGTCCAATTTCAATTGCCATTGTTCTGGAATGACTAGCCTCTCATTCAGGTGAAAATGCTTTTGTGCTTCCACATGAACATGAGGTTAGTCAGTCAAAGAACAATGGCAATTGAAATTGGACGCCATTATTGCATTCGGTCTATAGGTCTTTTATAGCTGACCTGTCGTATTGTAACCTTTACTCTCAGCTCGCGCCTTTTCCCTGTGATTCTTCCATCTTTGACAACTTCAAAATTTGTCATGGTGGGTGCTAGAAGCTGTTCTGAAGTTGGCAATGTAGTTCTGGTACGTCGTAAGGGGCACAATGAGCTGGTGAGTAGCTGTGACCTTGTGGCGGGGTGTTTCTGCAGTTTCTGTAATTGATTCAGCACTACTGATTGCTGTGGAAGTGGTTTGCCTTTTTGGGCATGGATTTTGTGAGCTTTACTGCGGCGTCTGCCGCTCTTCCCGATTCCCTTTAGGATTATAGGGGTGTGACGTGGTATACTTGAAGTCATAGTCTTTGGAGAACTTTCGGTAGTTCTCGCTTATCATAGTCTCATGTGTGATGGTGCAGGAACGGGTACTTCGTGTTTGTCGACTTCGATCCAATCTGACTGAGAAGCAGAAAGTTACTCTGTAGTTTTGTTTTTCATGCCGGTTCGCAAATGTCTCACTGATCTGCCATGCCGTGCCTGTATTGGTAGAAGCTTCCGATTGGTGCTCTACTTGTGGTGCTGTTTGTCCGTACTTTGTTTGTGCATGTGCTGCAAACATCTTGTACCACAACTTTCTCATCCCTTGCCTCAGTGCTTGGCTGGCATGGATTTTGCCAGATTTATAATCATCTCTTTGTGCATAGACTGTGGAACCATTACCTAGTTGCATGGGTTCCTTTGTGGATAATCCTATTCTGTCCGTACTGACATGTACAGTTCGTCCCTGTAGTCATGCAGTCCAAAACGGATGCAAGGCTCAACTAGCGAGCTGCAATCTCTGTCTTCCGGCCACTCACTGAACTCACGTGTGATCCTATCTTAGCTCTATCTTGTAGAAGCTAGGTCGCTGACAATATGTATCATCCTTAATTATCCGGCAATAAAATACGCCACCGTGTAATTTTCTTTTTCGTTTATATTTCTTTTTCAAATATTTTTTTACCTAAAAGTGCTGAGCCCGACGACATAAAAAATATGCCACTAGGGTCCCGGATTTAGTTTCGAATGAATTTTACGAGTGAGATAATTTCCAGTAAAAAGTCGAGTCTATATAATAATATCCTCTATACATAGTTAACTATTAACTGTTCTTTATCTAAAAAGAAAACCCTGTGCTTTATCTATTTACCGTTCACGAGTTCACTAACAATGAAATTTTAAATCTATTTGTCATTTCCCGCGCGCATTCTCGTCCCCAGACCCTTCTCAGCTTTCTAACGAAAAATCGAAGGCTCTGGTAAGAGACGTCTGGAGCCTCAATTTGATTGGTCGAAATAATTCCATGCGTAATTAGCGACAAATATGCACAACTATCAGCTTCTTTGACCAGAATCGGGTCAAAAATGACGTCACAATACAGGAATGTTGCCCTCACAACGCAGACGCTTCGTCAAACTCGTTGTGGAGTTTTTCAGTGATGAAAGGTAAAAAACGAACCTAATTATTATTCAAAACAAACACTTTTTGCCGTCGGTGTCTGATCAGTCTGTTCTTGTTCGTTGAGTGAATAAATGCTTTATTTGCAATTGGAATGGTTGTAGAGGAGATATCTAGCGCAAGCGTCGGAAGATCTAGCTAAATATATTTTTGCTTTTATATTTTTAAAATGATATTTTGAACATTTCACTGTAATTCAGTGTGTATTAAATACACACACTTGCTCGCTGTAGAATGAACTCGAAATTCTTCATACTATGTATGCCGCTGATATCTGTTTTTCTGTTAAAACGACCTAGAATCTGGGTCTTCCGGTTTGTCTCTTCATTACTCCATGGTCGGCTTTTAACAAGTAAAGTTTTATTATTATTATTATTTTTTTTTTTTTCAGAATCGCCCATAGGGCAGGTGTTGTATAATAGGACACGAAGTCCCCTTTAGTAATACGGAGGCTCATAAGGGACATAAAAATATTTTCTTGAAATAGTATGAATTTTTTTTTTGTTCCCCAAAATATTAGATAGTTTTCTTAAAAAGTGAGATAATTTTCTCTGAAAGTGAGATAATTTTCTTAAAATGTAGATAATTTTTTTTTTAAAATGTGAGATAATTTTCTTAAAATGTAGATAATTTTCTTAAAATGTGAGATAATTTTTCTTAAAAAGTGAGATAATTTTCTTAAAATGTGAGATAATTTTCTTAAAAAGTAAGATAATTTTCTTAAAAAGTGAGATAATTTTCTTATAAAGTGAGATAATTTTCTTAAAAAGTGAGATAATTTTCTTAAAAAGTAAGATAATTTTCTTAAAATGTGAGATAATTTTTAGTTTACATGTTTCTCGTCAACGGCCGAGCGGGAACTGCGGAAGAGTCTTCTTGGCTAAACATCATGCATGGCGGCCATTAGCGAAGGCAGCGACAAAGTAAGTATATTTTATCATCATTTATTCCATGATCAGTCTCTGAGAAACCTAACAAATTTACATACTTTGATAGATGCATATTTCTATCGTATTCTATGTTCGTAATCAGTTGTCTGTAAGTCAAATTGGGGCCGGGAACCGCCACGATAGAAATTCCTATGACTTATGACATGTAAGCTTAATGACAATTTTACTATTGAGTGTTGGTGTGTAATGCATTTACTAATGCAGTCAGATCAGGGTCAGGGTATTAAAGTCTCCTACGCAGCCGTGTTTAGTAGTGTCGTCACGCAACGAGCTGACGACACGTCGTCACGCAACAAGCTGACGACACTATAAATTATGTTATAAGAAATAAGGCCAGGGAGCCGTAATAATTAAACAAAGTAGTTTTCTATCTCACATGACATTTTTACTTTTAATAAAGGTTCTGGAGTGCTTGAGGGAGCTACAAGTAGGTCAATCAGTCATTGAAAACTTCAAGAAAGAAAAGGTAAATACCAGAGGAGGTTTTTATGTAACTGACAGCAGTTTATCAACAATGTAAGCTTACACATTTAACTATTGCAGCATGTAATCCTACTTTATGTTTTATTTCAACACAAAGTGTATTGTAATATCTTACCGATGTACTGTACATGTGTAGGTGTATGGTGTATTGTAATAAATAAAGGAATGAATGAATGAATGAACAAATGAATATATATGATGATGGTGTTGTTGTTGATGATGATGATAATAGCCACAGAAAAGAGACTAGCCTAGAGCAAATATAGTCTGTTAATCGGTCTGTAAATACCTCATGCACAAAAAACTGTGATATATATTTTTTATTTTATCAAGCACTTACTGTCATTATTATAATTGTATTTTGTATTTTAGATTGACTTACATGCCGTATCCCTTCTAAATGATGATGAACTAAAAGCACTAGGAATATATGCAAAGGGAGACAGGTTGAAGCTTAAAGCTTTGACACCTACATCATTACCTACTGAAGATGATAGACAGAGTCTAGTAAAACAGAGGAGAGAAGAGCGATTGAAGGAATTGAAGGAAATTATTCAAACAGGAAAACGACAGTCTGAGAATTACAACTCAAAGAAAACAAACAGAGGTGAACTTCCAAATTCAAGAAAGCGCAAAGGACCTATACAGATTCTTTTTGGATGGAAACACTGGTCCGAAGAGAGAAGTATGTATGTACAGAAAAGAGCTGGAGGTGGTGGCGGAACTCGTAAGATAGCCATCCCTAGAGAAGCCACTCTATGGGAATGTAAAAAGATTGCAATGGATTTTTTCTTCCCAGAAGACAGTGCTAGCATGATGGAGCTCAACAATTAAGAAGAACTACTGTTTTCCCTAGGAAATTTCACAGGAGAGAAAATAAGTTCTTATGATGAATTGGGAAGTTCTTCACATTTCCCAGAAAAATACAAGGAAAAGACTGGGATGAATCCACCACGTCTCTACTTATTAAGTAAGCACATCCAATTACATGTAGATGAAAGCAGCTTTGATCAATCAATTGTTGACACAAGCACCACATCTCCCTCATCAGAAACTGATCTGAAACAAAGTGACTTGTCATTTGATAGAAATATACTAATAACGGAACATATTGAGATTGACGACTCAGACCAATTAGATGCAAGCATACATGAAGATCAATCTGATTTTGACATCATTGCTACATCCACCTCCTCAGAAGCCTTTACACTAATTGGCTCATCATTGGAAAGATCAGTGCTGAAAAAAACAACAAGATAAAGTGTATGAGGAAAGTCTGTCGGCACACAGAGTTAAAGAGGAAAGGAAGAAAAAAGAGGAAGAACTGCAGTCATTGAAAGCTACCAGAACTGGTAGGGTGCCTCCAGAGCCCAGCAATTATGAGGATAGGATTCAGATAGGTACTGTATAAGACACCCACTACTGGGCTTACAGTTTCGATTTTTTCTCACGTCTGAACTGATGACTGTGGCACATGATTGGTGTGGCTCACTTTCACTCGACCCTCCATACTTCACATTAAGACTGACTCCAGATTGTGCCATCAAGGCTAGTGAATGTGTCAATAAATATGCTCAAGTCATTTTGCACATGCACACTGAGACTGAACCAATACCTCTTCAAGACCTTCAAGCAAACAGTCCAACAATAAGTTTTAAAGGTTTTGGTCCTCTGATAGAAGCCAATGATGACACTCTTGAAATCCTTGCTGTAACAAGAATAATGCCGAATCAGATCATGGTTGATGATGTGGAAAGGTAGGTAATATTTGAGTTTTTTACATTGTGGTTTATTATCGAGGTCAATAAGATGTTTCTTATATGGCTTCTGCACCAACACATACGCACAAAAAGGATGTTTTGATGCACTATGGTCTATATATGGGAAATTATGAAACAATCACAATATACCACTTCACGGTTCTGTTCAGTAGCCACGAACAATGGCATCAAGTCGAAGTTGGCCTTTTGCAAATACAACAATTGAATGAATGTACAAGGACAACCTCGACCGACCTCGACTTGATACCATTGTTCATGGGTACTAAACAGAATCGTGAAGTGGTGTATTGACCATTTTTATTTGCCATATAACAAGGTAATAGGAAAGTTTATTTGATGTGACTTATTTGCTTTTATAAAACAGCAGTACAGGTAGTAATGAAAGTGAACCAGGGAGTACAGAATCAACAGTGACTACTGACAATACACAGTAAGTAACCTAATGTAATGAAATACGTAGTAATTAATGCAGTGGTAATGCTAGACTTGCCACAAGTCGACCTCTCTTGTATCCCAGATATGTGCGAGCGAAGCGAGCCATTGAGGTCGCGAAGCGACCGAGTTTTATTTATTCATTCATTCATTAACAACTAACTTGTGCATAATGAGCCACAATATGCACTGCCAATTCCAAATGCTTGTTTTACTTCAACTTACTGAAATATATATAATTTTCATTTATATAGGACAGTGCAAGTAAAAATTCGTAGATCACTTCTCCTACAAGACATGATAAAGGCTTTTTCTGGAGGGATACCCACTACTCCTGTATGCATCTGTTTCATAGATAAGTCAGGTGAACCAGAAATGGCAGTGGACAGTGGAGGTGTTCTAAGGGATGCGCTGGCAGGCTTTTGGACTTGTTTTTTGACAGCTGCACTCTAGGTGAAGATGAAAGAGTTCCCCAACTGCAGCACGATTTTCAGCAGTCTGAATGGAAGGCTGTTGGAACTATATTATATGTAGGTATCAAACAGTTGGGATATTTTCCAATAAAACTTGCTAAGGCTTTTATCTTGGCATTTCTTTATGGTGAGGGAGTGTTGTCTAGTGACGACTTAATTTCATCATTCTTGAAATTTGTCTCCAATGACGAACGTGTCATCATCCAGAATGCACTTACCAACTTCTCAGATGTAGACAATGATGACATCATAGATTTTCTTGATAGATTTCATTGCAAGAGATTGCCTTCACAGGGTAATTTTAGAGAGTTAATACTAGAAATTGCTCACCGAGAACTTCTCCAAGCACCGCAATACGTCATTGATTGTTGGACTGAATTGCGTCCAATGTTTCTCAGATTGCCCTCTTTATGTACTGTTGAGGCTATATTAGACCTTTATAGGCGATCATTTCCAACCAATAAGAAGGTATTAGAGCTGCTTGTCACTTGTGAACCACCAAGCACCAATGCAGAAAGAGAAACATTTTCATTTTTGCAGCGTTTTGTAAGAGGGATGAAAGAAGATATGTTAGAGAAGTTTTTAAGATTTTCAACAGGAAGTAATGTCATTTGTGTTGATCAAATCATGGTTACTTTCACCAAGCTAGATGGTTTCTCACGACGGCCAGTGGCACACACATGTGGGGCGTTTCTTGAGGTGCCTTGCACATATAGTAATTACGCTAATTTCCGGGGAGAGTGGAACAATATCCTTAAACAGGGAGATTGGGAAATGGACTTTATCTAGATTTAGTTTTTGCAACGCCACTGGATGATTTGTTGTTAGTGCATGTTTATAGTTACTTTTGTTTGATACTGTTGTTACATTGCAGTTTTACTGATAAATCAGTAACAAGCTACTGACCGTGTACTGCAACTTGTTATTACTGTTTGTAGAAAGTCAATCGTAGAGTGATGGCACTTAACCCGTGAAACAGATATTAGCCAAGTAGATATTACTAGACACTAATTCCATTGTTTTCTTTTGTTTTGATTTGACTATTAGTCACTAACTATTAGATTTTGTTTCACGGGTTAAGTGCCATCACTCTTTCAGTAGTATGTTGTTTAATACTCGTTACAGTTTTACGGGTGACAGCATAGTTAGGCCGCCACTACTTTTCTAATAGAGTACAAACACTAAAATCGCGTGCAACGTTTTGCACTAAATAGTACTAAATAAACAATAGAAAACAATAGACATATCACTATTGATGTTGCTCGGTTTAAGTGTCTGTACTCTATTGTCGTAGCTCTTACAGTTATGAGAATTGAAACATTGTCTTAGTACTTATTACTAAAATAGATATTAAACTAATACACATTAGTAGACCTTAATTCCATTGTGTTCTTTTGTTTACTTTTAACTATTACACACTAACTAATAGTTTTTGTTTCACAGGTTTATGAAAACCACTCTAAGTACATATGAAGTATATTTGAGTTTTTTATTAAACTGTTGCAATTTATAACAAGTGTTGTTTGATTGGTAAAAATACAATAAGATAGTTTGCCTTGGGTTTATGCAACTGGACCCACGAGAATACAACTATCTATACAAACAATTCCCATCCGGCAATATATATATATTACTGGAGACTGACCGGTATAACCCCTATAAATGTTTATGCTCTCTGTCCAGACAGGTACAAAAGTGTCATAGCCTTTATATTCAACGTGCTAGTGACTGAGAGTTTTATATGTTTTCAATGTGTTTCAAAAGATCAAAAAAGAGAGACAATGCCTCTTCTGCATTATTGGGCATGTGGAGATCGTGTTCGCTCATTAGAATAGCTGCCATCTCTTCAAATTCTGGACTACATTTTTTAGCTTTGTGACAAAATGATTCCTCAGCCAATTCTAGGTCATTTTCTGATACCTCTATTTTATAGTCGTGAGTGCCTTTCAATTCAGGCAAATGGTACAAAACGTCTGGCCTTCCTGGTGGTGATTCAACTTTTTGCAATCTTATGTAATGCAAGTTCCAATTTACTACTGTTTGGTACAATTCTTGCTGGAGGACATCCATAAAACAAAATTTAAGGCACTCGGCTTGAATTGGATCGGCATCAACAAATCGTCCACTATCTCTCAGATCCTTGAAGAAGTCAATCCACCAATCGCAGTGCGTCTTCCGAAGACACGACCACCATGATTCTATTCGCTGATTGGAAACAGACTTCCCATATAAAAAGCTCTTTTCACCGGAGAATTCATCGGTATCACTTTCACGAACAAACCTTTGTATCCCTGCAACATTCCCATTTTCTGTACCACAATCACCTCGTATTATACGTGGTACTCCCCCAACTTGTCGGACACAGTCAATATAATATTGTGCAATTACTTTTGGATTGTTATTGGAAGAACCAACGTTTAGCCACAAACCTTTCGGCTATACCCGTCAATTGCTCCATGAACGCAAAAACCGAATGGTTTCAGTTTGTCGTACCCATCTATGTGCCAAACAAAATTTGGTCCAGCGGCTTTGTAGATTCTGCGCCTTAACTTTCGTCTTGAACGAATTTCCACTCCCTCAAAGTCAAGGAATTTTAATGTTTTCCGCACGGTCTCTCTGTCAACAGTGAGCCCATATCTTCTTAAAAGGAGTTGATGCATCAGTCGATATCCTAACCTGTTCCCACTACCTTGTAGCTCTGTTTCAACAGCAGACATCACCTCGCTTAGTTCGCTTTGATTGCTTCGTCTATGCAACCCCATACTTTTCAACAGACGTTTCAGATGACGAATGCTGAGTGAAATCCCATGTACTAAGCTGAGGAAAGCGAGTACCTCCTTATAGCTAAGTCCTAAATTGAAATACTCCCTTATCAGTACATTCCTCGGTGCATTCTGATATCCATTGGTAATCGGACTGTAAGGGGGGATTGCAATGACTACCAGAAACCATGACATTGGGAAGAGAAGAAACAAATAATTTTGAGCTGCAAAATTGCCTGCCATTGCGGCCGAAGACACGTTCGTTGAAATCCAGGATCGATCATGTGACAGTCCGATGCATGCATGTATCTCACTTTTTAAGAAAATTATCTCACTTTCTAAGAAAATTATCTCACTTTTTAAGAAAATTATCTCACTTTTTAAGAAAATTATCTCACTTTTTTAGAAAACTATCTCACTTTTTAAGAAAATTATCTCACTTTTTTAGAAAACTATCTCACTTTTTAAGAAAATTATCTCACTTTTTAAGAAAATTATCTCACTTTTTAAGAAAATGATCTCACTTTTTAAGAAAATTATCTCACTTTCTAAGAAAATTATCTCACTTTTTAAGAAAGTTATCTCACTTTTTAATGAAAACATCTCACTTTTTAAGAAATATTTTGGAAAAAAAAACAAATTCTTACTGTTTCAAGAAAACATTTTTATGTCCCTTATGAGCCTCCGTACCTTTACAATACAGTACAGCACGTCCCACTGACCAATAAGAAAATTATTATAAGTAATGCCATGACAAGAGGGAAATTAGTGATTAAATTTCCCGCAAGCCAGGGAGGGTTTGTGGAAGTCCCGACGCCTTCCCGGTCGGAAAATTGGAGAAGGGAGATTTAGTGGTTTGTATGTCCCTGGAAGGACAAAGGAAACCGAGGCGATCATGGTATTACCTAGTATACCCAACCCCTGGTGAATTCCCAATATGAAAAAATATATGAAAAAGTATTATATATGAATATAAATTCACTTTAGGTGAAAACGCGTTGTTGTTGAGTTGACGCGGGATTGATTATCCAAAATCATCTATATATAGCCTGTTTTAATGATTAACCTCGGGAACCCCATCACAAAATAGTAGGGGAGATATGTTACCGATTGTGATCCTAGTAATTCATATTTTCTTTTATTTAGTAATAAGTATTATTATTATATTTTTATTTCTATTTTATTATTATTTTTATTGTAAAGCGCTATTGGATAAATTAGAAATAGCGCTATATAAATTGATTATTATTATTATTATTATTATTATTATTATTATTATTATTATTATTAAATGAAGAATTTGTAAGTAAATTATGTAAAAATTCGAAGGTATAAAGGTGGATCCGCCGCTCAGTTTTGTTTACTTAGTTACCATGGAGATATTACTCAACATCGATTGAAAACATTTTGGAATGACTTCCGTCTGTCAGTAATGGCTGCCAAACTGACAGTAAATATGGTATTATCAAGACTAATATATATAAAATGTTGATATAAATCGTTGTTCTAAGCACTGTTTCTATCGAAATATTGCTACTGTTATGTGAGTACAGTAACCCCTCCCCTCCCAAAGAGTTCCAGTGCCGCTACGCAGGATATAATAACAACCAATAATAATAATAATAATAATATAATAATAATAATAATAATAATAATGATATTCAAACAGACTTACATTAATCCATTTAATTGAATAGCCTTCAATGTTTCTCCTCGCATCACTTTCAAGTACAAAGGATTTCGAGGGAAGGGATGTCGACGAACCGTCTTTCTCCGCGCCATGTTAACAGATACTAAATCAGCCGACTCTGGTGTGTCCGTGACGTCATTCCAGTAGCACTGATTGCTGGGCTTCGATCAATAAACGTAATTTTTCGTTCACTTCCGCGGAATGTCTATCAGCTGAATCAGCTGATTATCACATTTTGATAGGGACTAGCGGTTAGACTAGTAGAGACAGCGGACTTACGGTTAAACTAGTAGAGACTGCGGACTTACGGTTAAACTAGTAGAGACTGCGGACTTACGGTTAAACTAGTAGAGACAGCGGACTTACGGTTAAACTAGTAGAGACTGCGGACTTACGGTTAAACTAGTAGAGACTGCGGACTAGCGGTTAAACTAGTAGAGACTGCGGACTTACGGTTAAACTAGTACAGACTGTGGACTAGCGGTTAAACTAGTAGAGACAGCGGACTTACGGTTAAACTAGTAGAGACTGCGGACTTACGGTTAAACTAGTAGAGACTGTGGACTAGCGGTTAGACTAGTAGAGACAGCGGACTTACGGTTAGACTAGTAGAGACTGCGGACTTACGGTTAAACTAGTAGAGACTGCGGACTAGCGGTTAAACTAGTAGAGACTGCGGACTTACGGTTAAACTAGTAGAGACTGCGGACTAGCGGTTAGACTAGTAGAGACAGCGGACTTACGGTTAAACTAGTAGAGACTGCGGACTTACGGTTAAACTAGTAGAGACTGCGGACTAGCGGTTAAACTAGTAGAGACTGCGGACTTACGGTTAAACTAGTAGAGACTGTGGACTAGCGGTTAAACTAGTAGAGACTGCGGACTTACGGTTAAACTAGTAGAGACTGCGGACTTACGGTTAAACTAGTAGAGACTGTGGACTAGCGGTTAGACTAGTAGAGACAGCGGACTAGCGGTTAAACTAGTAGAGACTGCGTCTATGTAATAACAATCAATAAGTGTGTAGAATGAAACTGATAGGGACTAGTGGTTAAACTAGTAGAGACAGCGGACTAGCGGTTAGACTAGTAGAGACAGCGGACTAGGGGTCACTCGGTAGAGACAGCGGACTAGCGGTTAAACTAGTAGAGACTGCGTCTATGTAATAACAATCAACAAGTGTGTAGAATGAAACTGATAGGGACTAGCGGTTAAACTAGTAGAGACTGCGTCGGTGTAATAACAATCAACAAGTGTGTAGAATGAAACTGATAGGGACTAGTGGTTAAACTAGTAGAGACTGTGGACTAGCGGTTAAACTAGTAGAGACTGTGGACTAGCGGCCGTTAACTTGAACTAGTAGAGACTGCGTCTATGTAATAATAATCAACAAGTGTGTAGAATGAAACTGATAGGGACTAGTGGTTAAACTAGTAGAGACTGCGTCTATGTAATAACAATCAATAAGTGTGTAGAATGAAACTGATAGGGACTAGTGGTTAAACTAGTAGAGACTGCGTCTATGTAATAACAATCAATAAGTGTGTAGAATGAAACTGATAGGGACTAGTGGTTAAACTAGTAGAGACTGCGTCTATGTAATAACAATCAATAAGTGTGTAGAATGAAACTGATAGGGACTAGTGGTTAAACTAGTAGAGACTGCGTCGGTGTAATAACAATCAACAAGTGTGTAGAATGAAACTGATAGGGACTAGTGGTTAAACTAGTAGAGACTGCATCGGTGTAATAACAATCAATAAGTGTGTAGAATGAAACTGATAGGGACTAGCGGTTAAACTCAGTAGTAGAGACTGCGTCTATGTAATAATAATCAACAAGTGTGTAGAATGAAACTGATAGGGACTAGTGGTTAAACTAGTAGAGACTGCATCGGTGTAATAACAATCAATAAGTGTGTAGAATGAAACTGATAGGGACTAGTGGTTAAACTAGTAGAGACTGCATCGGTGTAATAACAATCAATAAGTGTGTAGAATGAAACTGATAGGGACTAGCTGTTAAACTAGTAGAGACTGCGTCTATGTAATAATAATCAACAAGTGTGTAGAATGAAACTGATAGGGACTAGTGGTTAAACTAGTAGAGACTGCATCGGTGTAATAACAATCAATAAGTGTGTAGAATGAAACTGATAGGGACTAGTGGTTGAACTAGTAGAGACTGCATCGGTGTAATAACAATCAATAAGTGTGTAGAATGAAACTGATAGGGACTAGCGGTTAAACTAGTAGAGACTGCGTCTATGTAATAATAATCAACAAGTGTGCAGAATGAAACTGATAGGGACTAGTGGTTAAACTAGTAGAGACTGCATCGGTGTAATAACAATCAATAAGTGTGTAGAATGAAACTGATAGGGACTAGCGGTTAAACTAGTAGAGACTGCGTCTATGTAATAACAATCAACAAGTGTGTAGAATGAAACTGATAGGGACTAGTGGTTAAACTAGTAGAGACTGCATCGGTGTAATAACAATCAATAAGTGTGTAGAATGAAACTGATAGGGACTAGCGGTTAAACTAGTAGAGACTGCGTCTATGTAATAACAATCAACAAGTGTGTAGAATGAAACTGATAGGGACTAGTGGTTAAACTAGTAGAGACTGCATCGGTGTAATAACAATCAATAAGTGTGTAGAATGAAACTGATAGGGACTAGCGGTTAAACTAGTAGAGACTGCGTCTATGTAATAACAATCAATAAGTGTGTAGAATGAAACTGATAGGGACTAGCGGTTAAACTAGTAGAGACTGCATCGGTGTAATAACAATCAATAAGTGTGTAGAATGAAACTGATAGGGATTATTGGTTAAACTAGTAGAGACTGCATCGGTGTAATAACAATCAATAAGTGTGTAGAATGAAACTGATAGGGACTAGCGGTTAAACTAGTAGAGACTGCGTCTATGTAATAACAATCAATAAGTGTGTAGAATGAAACTGATAGGGACTAGTGGTTAAACTAGTAGAGACTGCGTGTAATAACAATCAACAAGTGTGTAGAATGAAACTGATAGGGACTAGTGGTTAAACTAGTAGAGACTGCGTGTAATAACAATCAACAAGTGTGTAGAATGAAAACTGATAGGGACTAGCGGTTAAACTAGTAGAGACTGCGTGTAATAACAATCAACAAGTGTGTAGAATGAAACTGATAGGGATTATTGGTTAAACTAGTAGAGACTGCATCGGTGTAATAACAATCAATAAGTGTGTAGAATGAAACTGATAGGGACTAGTGGTTAAACTAGTAGAGACTGCGTCTATGTAATAACAATCAATAAGTGTGTAGAATGAAACTGATAGGGACTAGTGGTTAAACTAGTAGAGACTGCATCGGTGTAATAATAATCAACAAGTGTGTAGAATGAAACTGATAGGGACTAGTGGTTAAACTAGTAGAGACTGCATCGGTGTAATAACAATCAATAAGTGTGTAGAATGAAACTGATAGGGACTAGCGGTTTAAACTAGTAGAGACTGCGTCTATGTAATAACAATCAACAAGTGTGTAGAATGAAACTGATAGGGACTAGTGGTTAAACTAGTAGAGACTGCATCGGTGTAATAACAATCAACAAGTGTGTAGAATGAAACTGATAGGGACTAGCTGTTAAACTAGTAGAGACTGCATCGGTGTAATAACAATCAATAAGTGTGTAGAATGAAACTGATAGGGACTAGCGGTTAAACTAGTAGAGACTGCATCGGTGTAATGACAATCAATAAGTGTGTAGAATGAAACTGATAGGGACTAGTGGTTAAACTAGTAGAGACTGCATCGGTGTAATAACAATCAATAAGTGTGTAGAATGAAACTGATAGGGACTAGCGGTTAAACTAGTAGAGACTGCATCGGTGTAATAACAATCAATAAGTGTGTAGAATGAAACTGATAGGGATTATTGGTTAAACTAGTAGAGACTGCATCGGTGTAATAACAATCAATAAGTGTGTAGAATGAAACTGATAGGGACTAGCGGTTAAACTAGTAGAGACTGCGTCTATGTAATAACAATCAATAAGTGTGTAGAATGAAACTGATAGGGACTAGTGGTTAAACTAGTAGACACTGCGTGTAATAACAATCAATAAGTGTGTAGAATGAAACTGATAGGGATTATTGGTTAAACTAGTAGAGACTGCATCGGTGTAATAACAATCAATAAGTGTGTAGAATGAAACTGATAGGGACTAGCGGTTAAACTAGTAGAGACTGCGTCTATGTAATAATAATCAACAAGTGTGTAGAATGAAACTGATAGGGACTAGTGGTTAAACTAGTAGAGACTGCATCGGTGTAATAATAATCAACAAGTGTGTAGAATGAAACTGATAGGGACTAGTGGTTAAACTAGTAGAGACTGCATCGGTGTAATAACAATCAATAAGTGTGTAGAATGAAACTGATAGGGACTAGCGGTTAAACTAGTAGAGACTGCGTCTATGTAATAACAATCAACAAGTGTGTAGAATGAAACTGATAGGGACTAGTGGTTAAACTAGTAGAGACTGCATCGGTGTAATAACAATCAATAAGTGTGTAGAATGAAACTGATAGGGACTAGCGGTTAAACTAGTAGAGACTGCGTCTATGTAATAACAATCAATAAGTGTGTAGAATGAAACTGATAGGGACTAGCGGTTAAACTAGTAGAGACTGCATCGGTGTAATAACAATCAATAAGTGTGTAGAATGAAACTGATAGGGATTATTGGTTAAACTAGTAGAGACTGCATGCATCGGTGTAATAACAATCAATAAGTGTGTAGAATGAAACTGATAGGGACTAGCGGTTAAACTAGTAGAGACTGCGTCTATGTAATAACAATCAATAAGTGTGTAGAATGAAACTGATAGGGACTAGTGGTTAAACTAGTAGAGACTGCGTGTAATAACAATCAACAAGTGTGTAGAATGAAACTGATAGGGACTAGCGGTTAAACTAGTAGAGACTGCGTGTAATAACAATCAACAAGTGTGTAGAATGAAACTGATAGGGACTAGCGGTTTTAAACTAGTAGAGACTGCGTGTAATAACAATCAACAAGTGTGTAGAATGAAACTGATAGGGATTATTGGTTTAAACTAGTAGAGACTGCATCGGTGTAATAACAATCAATAAGTGTGTAGAATGAAACTGATAGGGACTAGTGGTTAAACTAGTAGAGACTGCGTCTATGTAATAACAATCAATAAGTGTGTAGAATGAAACTGATAGGGACTAGTGGTTAAACTAGTAGAGACTGCATCGGTGTAATAATAATCAACAAGTGTGTAGAATGAAACTGAAACTGAAACTAGTAGAGACTGCACTCGGTGTAATAACAATCAATAAGTGTGTAGAATGAAACTAGATAGCGGAGAGACTGCGTCTATGTAATAATAACAATCAACAAGTGTGTAGAATGAAACTGATAGGGACTAGTGGTTAAACTAGTAGAGACTGCATCGGTGTAATAACAATCAACAAGTGTGTAGAATGAAACTGATAGGGACTAGCTGGTTAAACTAGTAGAGACTGCATCGGTGTAATAACAATCAATAAGTGTGTAGAATGAAACTGATAGGGACTAGCGGTTAAACTAGTAGAGACTGCATCGGTGTAATAACAATCAATAAGTGTGTAGAATGAAACTGATAGGGACTAGTGGTTTAAACTAGTAGAGACTGCATCGGTGTAATAACAATCAATAAGTGTGTAGAATGAAACTGATAGGGACTAGCGGTTAAACTAGTAGAGACTGCATCGGTGTAATAACAATCAATAAGTGTGTAGAATGAAACTGATAGGGATTATTGGTTAAACTAGTAGAGACTGCATCGGTGTAATAACAATCAATAAGTGTGTAGAATGAAACTGATAGGGACTAGCGGTTAAACTAGTAGAGACTGCGTCTATGTAATAACAATCAATAAGTGTGTAGAATGAAACTGATAGGGACTAGTGGTTAAACTAGTAGACACTGCGTGTAATAACAATCAATAAGTGTGTAGAATGAAACTGATAGGGATTATTGGTTTAAACTAGTAGAGACTGCATCGGTGTAATAACAATCAATAAGTGTGTAGAATGAAACTGATAGGGACTAGCGGTTAAACTAGTAGAGACTGCGTCTATGTAATAATAATCAACAAGTGTGTAGAATGAAACTGATAGGGACTAGTGGTTAAACTAGTAGAGACTGCATCGGTGTAATAATAATCAACAAGTGTGTAGAATGAAACTGATAGGGACTAGTGGTTAAACTAGTAGAGACTGCATCGGTGTAATAACAATCAATAAGTGTGTAGAATGAAACTGATAGGGACTAGCGGTTAAACTAGTAGAGACTGCGTCTATGTAATAACAATCAACAAGTGTGTAGAATGAAACTGATAGGGACTAGTGGTTAAACTAGTAGAGACTGCGTCTATGTAATAATAATCAACAAGTGTGTAGAATGAAACTGATAGGGACTAGTGGTTAAACTAGTAGAGACTGCATCGGTGTAATAATAATCAACAAATGTGTAGAATGAAACTGATAGGGACTAGTGGTTAAACTAGTAGAGACTGCATCGGTGTAATAACAATCAATAAGTGTGTAGAATGAAACTGATAGGGACTAGCGGTTTAAACTAGTAGAGACTGCATCGGTGTAATAACAATCAATAAGTGTGTAGAATGAAACTGATAGGGATTATTGGTTAAACTAGTAGAGACTGCATCGGTGTAATAACAATCAATAAGTGTGTAGAATGAAACTGATAGGGACTAGCGGTTAAACTAGTAGAGACTGCGTCTATGTAATAACAATCAATAAGTGTGTAGAATGAAACTGATAGGGACTAGTGGTTAAACTAGTAGACACTGCGTGTAATAACAATCAATAAGTGTGTAGAATGAAACTGATAGGGATTATTGGTTAAACTAGTAGAGACTGCATCGGTGTAATAACAATCAATAAGTGTGTAGAATGAAACTGATAGGGACTAGCGGTTAAACTAGTAGAGACTGCGTCTATGTAATAATAATCAACAAGTGTGTAGAATGAAACTGATAGGGACTAGTGGTTAAAACTAGTAGAGACTGCATCGGTGTAATAATAATCAACAAGTGTGTAGAATGAAACTGATAGGGACTAGTGGTTAAACTAGTAGAGACTGCATCGGTGTAATAACAATCAATAAGTGTGTAGAATGAAACTGATAGGGACTAGCGGTTAAACTAGTAGAGACTGCGTCTATGTAATAACAATCAACAAGTGTGTAGAATGAAACTGATAGGGACTAGTGGTTAAACTAGTAGAGACTGCATCGGTGTAATAACAATCAATAAGTGTGTAGAATGAAACTGATAGGGACTAGCGGTTAAACTAGTAGAGACTGCGTCTATGTAATAACAATCAACAAGTGTGTAGAATGAAACTGATAGGGACTAGTGGTTAAACTAGTAGAGACTGCATCGGTGTAATAACAATCAATAAGTGTGTGTAGAATGAAACTGATAGGGACTAGCGGTTAAACTAGTAGAGACTGCGTCTATGTAATAACAATCAATAAGTGTGTAGAATGAAACTGATAGGGACTAGCGGTTAAACTAGTAGAGACTGCGTGTAATAACAATCAACAAGTGTGTAGAATGAAACTGATAGGGACTAGTGGTTAAACTAGTAGAGACTGTGGACTAGCGGTTTAAACTAGTAGAGACTGTGGACTAGCGGCCGTTTAACTTGAACTAGTAGAGACTGCGTCTATGTAATAATAATCAACAAGTGTGTAGAATGAAACTGATAGGGACTAGTGGTTAAACTAGTAGAGACTGCGTCTATGTAATAACAATCAACAAGTGTGTAGAATGAAACTGATAGGGACTAGTGGTTAACCTAGTAGAGACTGCGTGTAATAACAATCAACAAGTGTGTAGAATGAAACTGATAGGGACTAGCGGTTAAACTAGTAGAGACTGCGTCTATGTAATAACAATCAATAAGTGTGTAGAATGAAACTGATAGGGACTAGTGGTTAAACTAGTAGACTGCGTCTATGTAATAACAATCAATAAGTGTGTAGAATGAAACCTCTCGTCTAAATTACTATCCCAATCAAAACCCGTGCACCCCCCAACCTCAAAACAAAACCAACAACCATATGTTGTTAGTCGCGTGCTCGCTGAAGACTGCACGGAGATTTTATTAGAAGAATCAGTCAAGGTAGAGCCTAATAGACAAATTAAAAGTCATAGGAGAGTGAGTACGAGCATCCATAGGATGAAAAAACCTCTGCGTGCTCGTTACGATAACGAGGAAAAATCCCAACCCCATGGACCACACTCTCCGACCTGCTGGGCTCGGCCAAAAACTAAATCCCTAAAGCTCTCGAAACAGAGAGCATATTGTCTAAATTGTCCTTAATATAGCCATCTTTGGCATTCGCGCTGGACCATCTTCCGTGTCTCTTAAAAAGTCTATCGGGAATACCCGCATTCGCCGCAGCAGAGGCTCCACCAGCTCTCAAACTATGAACTCCTATAGTGGAAACGTCTGTAAAGTCTTTAAAGGCGTCCCTGATAAGCTCCCTCACTCTCGTATAACTGATGCTTTGTTGGCGAAGTTTGGAAGACGAGGCAGGCGGAGAAATCGCTCGAAATAAAGGCAAGTCATCATCCAAGTTGATATCAGCTGCGCCAATATAGAGTTCCAAGGTTTTAACGGGGCACGTGACCAGGTCGGATCGAGCAATCGTCACCCATGCACCTTCGCGCAGCTGGTCTGTCTTGGACGATTCGACGAAAATTCTACAAAAAAGAAGAGGAAAACTTCACGTCACATGCCCTAATTTTAACCAAATCACTGAAACGAAAAAATCCCGCGTAACCTAATAAACACAAGGCTACAGTTCTTAAATCCATCAAGGAAGGACACTTATCTTTGATTTTTGACTCGACCAACATCTTCAGCATCTCTGCTGTAATAGGTTCTTTTTTGAGTTTTGGTCTTCCCAAGATTCTTTGAGAGGCAGAGCACATAGACGAGACTAGAGGATGGGAAGAAATCTTCGAAAGGCCTCCCAACTGCAGCGCCCAGTCGATGCTGTAGACTGCATTAAGAATAGGTGAGGGAGACGTAGCACCTTGAATAAGACATTGGAGATAAACTGCCACCAAAAATGGATTAGCTGGAAACGCACAAACATGATTTACACTACACCACCGCTTCCAACGCTTGAAACGTGATAAGTAGGTCCTCACGGTACCGCTGGCCTTGGAGGCAACAACTGATTCTTTTACGCGTTTGGCTGTCTCTTGAAGATGATCTGGAATTGCAGCGTTGAACTCCTGCCACATACAAGACTGAAACACATCTGAAAAACACAAAAACTTGCAACAACATTAACACGCTAATCACAAAGATTCAGTATGCCTTTTACCAGGCAGCGTACATTTCGAAGCAGTCGGGTTTCAAGGCATACTTTGATGGAATAGCAACGAATGCGCAGGGAGATAAACCAGACAATGTCTGCACGCGTGCTGTCAGCTCTCATACCCTGGACAGCACTGCATGCGGCATACGCCACCTTTGACAAATCAGAGCGCGCGTTCAGTACAGACAATATTTTTTGATGGGCACAGGCAGCCCAACCATTCCTTTTGAAGCTACTAAATAATGAAATAAAATGATATTTGCGTCTTTTTTTGATGTCCTATGTTGGGCTTCCTGTGCACGTCCCGCAAGAAGCAAGCGCCCGCAGCAATGTACTGCGGGACTCGCACAGGGATCCCATCATCATACATTTCTATGCACAGGGAACCCAACATAATACGTATTGCGCGCGCGCGCTCTGCCATAGGAAACCCATCAAATAAAGACGCAAATATCATTATATTTGATTATTCAGTAGCCTCAAAAGCAATGGTTGGGCTGCCTATGCATGGGCGCGCAAATGAGTGCAATATTTCTCAACATGAGAAGATAAATTCCGTATTTCCAAGCGGCCACTCCCAAATTCCTAGGACCTCGCTACGCCCGTGTGTTGTCATTTTATTTCTTTCACCTAGATTTTATTGTAACAGGGAATAATATCATTTCTGGTTTCATTGTTTTGTTAGAGTGCAAAATTAACCATATGTCCGTGAAACAGTACTAAAGTAATTAGTACTAAATAGCATCGATGAAACAATAGAAAACAATGGAGATAATGCTATTTAGTAATAGTACTATTTCACGGACATAGAGTGATTCCAATAAACCTGGGCACTACAAGTGTTTATTTGATGCAAAGAAAACCGAAAGAAAACAAAAGAGCGAGTGTCTATTAATAATGTGTATTGGTGTAGTTAGTAATGACCAGGTTTATTGGAACGGCATGTCATCACTTCCGAGTTGGCTGACTACCTCAATCACTCTATGGTTTGCACTCTATTAGAGTACAAACACTAAAAGCGAGAAATAGAGTGCAAGCACTAAAACCGTGAAACAGTACAAGTTAGTGCTAAATAGTACCAATGGAACAATAGAAAACAAAAAACTATTTAGTGCTAATTAAAGTTAGCACTGTTTCATGGTTTTAGTGTTTGCACTCTAGTACTAAATCTAACTAGTACTTATCTGGGCGGATCTAGGATTTTGAGATGGGAGGTTCATCCCACAAAGAAATGTTGTGCGTGCTGAATTTTTGTATTAAAAATCGTATTATTGAATTGTTCCTGGTACCCGTGATCCACCACAGCTAATTTACTGCTGGAATATCCTTTGTTTTCTATTGTTTCGTCACTCTATTTAGTACTATTTAGTTAGTACTGTTTCACACATGGTTGCTATGATACCATGGTTGCTATGATGCCATGGTTGCTATGATACCATGGTTGCTATGATACCATGGTTGCTATGATACCATGGTTGCTATGATACCATGGTTGCTATGATACCATGGTTGCTATGATACCATGGTTGCTATGATACCATGGTTGCTATGATACCATGGATTTATTAACTTTGTTGTCAAACACCATAATAACGAATCATAAACCTGACTGGAACTTCAAGATTTATAACTTTATTATCATTTGCTTTTACTTATTCGGCTTTGGTAATGACTAGTTTGGAATTCAAAACGACTGTACATATAGTGATGGCACTTAACCCGTGAAACAGATATTAGCCAAGTAGATATTACTAGACACTAATTCCATTGTTTTTCTTTTGTTTTGATCTGACTATTAGTCACTAACTATTAGATTTTGTTTCACGGGTTAAGTGCCATCACTCTATTATACATATATTTATATGCATCAAAATGTTGTTAGACTTTATGATAAGAACTTTTTTCATGCAACAATAAAAATTAAAGTTCCTCTGCATATCTTGAGATCGAAAAACATTTTACAAGTCAGTAACGTTGACATAAATGTTGCATATTTGAATGGTTTTGATGTCACAGCATTGCAGACCCTACTGTTAATATGCACAGTGGTAATATTTCAAGGTGTTTCTCGAAATTTGATTAAATGAATATTCTCTTTTAACCATCTGCAGCAGTCTTGCCCCCCCCCCTTTCTGCAGTCATTGGGGGGTTCATCTACTTTGGGTGCCTTGTATGAAACATAAGGTTTTAGCTAAAGAAACAAAAGAACACATGATTATTATTGATATTGATCACCATTGACTAAAGGTGCGGACGCACCGTGCAACATTGTGCACAATATTGCTGGCAATTTTGTTGCAGCGTGTGTCCACCCCATGAAACTGATTCCTTGCAATTAACTAGCACGCGCTAATACGACGTAATTTGTTGCTTGCAATGTTGCAGAAGTAGGACTCGATTCTACTTCTGCAACATTGCGCGCAACATGTTGCATAGGTGGACACATGCTGCAACAATACAGTTGTAAGTCTCTTTTACAGGAAATCCCTGACAGCTGCAAAGAAGACTACCATTGACTAGAATGGCACTAAAGGCTAGGACACACGATGCAACTTTTCTTGCAACATTGCGCGCAAAAGTTGCAGAAGTAGGATCGAGTTCTACTTCTGCAACTGTTGCGTGCAACGTTGCATCGTGTGACGCCCCAAAAAAACTATTGTTGCATGCAACGTTGTAAGAAAAGTTGCATCGTGTGTCTGGGCCTTAACATTATTTTCATCTATCTTCATTATCCATTATCGCAGACTGTCAGTCGTCATGTTTCATAAACATATTGATGGCCATATGTTACTATGGTGATGTTAATCATTGTCTACATTGATCATCATCATCACTTATCATTCCTCCCCAGCTGAAATATGTACCGTATTGTTATTTAAATGAACATCATCATATACAAGCATTAAGAGTTCCAGACTTCCAGTACGCTCGCAATGCATTGTGAGATTATTCCAAAGGAAAAGTGAGCACCAAGTGAGCAAAAACATAGCTTGGGCTCCCTGTGTCTAGAATTGGTGCTCACTTTTCCTTTGTAATAATCTCATAATGCATTGCGCGCGTACCGAAAGTCTGGAACTCTTGATGCTTGTATTAGACATGTTATGAGCATGTACATTAGCCACACCTCAAATCCAGTTAAATCTGGAACGATGAATTCTGGGACTTTTCTCTGGACTATTTTGTAGCCACCTATTGAAGAGAACCAACAGATTTAACATTGATCTACTGCATAAAGATGTATGTATGCTTTGATAATGCATTCAAAACTAGACACTCTAACACACTGAGGTGATGTCTATGGTATTGACATGATTAACCTAGTGTGTTTTTACAATAACATATAATAATAATAATAATAATAATAATAACAACATTTTATTTATATTGTGTATCTACATTGTGTATCTACTAAAGCAGGCATTCACTGTTGACAGAGACTCCTTTCCTTTAGCCTGCATAGCTGGCCTTGGGAGAGGAGAGGAGAGGAAGAGGAGAGGGGCAGGGATTAATCCCCCTCCCCTCCTCTCCCCTCCTCCAGATCAGGCCACTTTCTTTTTGAGACTCTGTCAGCAGGAAATGATTTACAAACGAAGAAACTGATGACTGATCTGATTTGGTAATAATGCATAAAAAATAGTAGAACTCTACGAGTAATAATTCACCTTTACTTGTGTGGTATCCTGGAGGTCTAACACCTCGACCTAAGTAATCAATGAAAATGTTTATTAGAACTGATGTACATTAGCTACAGTATATATACTGTATTTGCTGGTGTATAAGTCCGACTTTTTGGGGGCTTTTGCATTTAACTTTCATTTATTAGACTTGACATCAAAATATACTTGATGCTCTTAAAAAAGTAGGATCGACAAGTATACAAAGAACATTATGATAAAATCAGGAATTTTGACCTCATTTTAGAGGGTTGACTTATACACCAAGTCGACTTATACGCCGACAAATATGGTATATACAGTCAATGTTCTCTATGATAGACACCCTCAAGACCAACTTTTGCTGTCCAGCTTAGTGAGGTATAGTATAACAGTACAGCAGGGACCCGACAAAGGTGTCTGTCTTAGAGAGAGTGAATTTACAGTAAAACAGTGCAGGAGGGACCAGACAAAGGTGTCTGTCTTAGAGAGAGTGAATTTATAGTAAAACAGTGCAGCAGGGACCAGACAAAGGTGTCTGTCTTAGAGAGAATGAATTTACAGTAAAACAGTGCAGCAGGGACCAGACAAAGGTGTCTGTCTTAGAGAGAGTGAATTTATAGTAAAACAGTGCAGCAGGGACCAGACAAAGGTGTCTGTCTGAGAGAGAGTGAATTTATAGTAAAACAGTGCAGCAGGGACCAGACAAAGGTGTCTGTCTTAGAGAGAGTGAATTTATAGTAAAACAGTGCAGCAGGGACCAGACAAAGGTGTCTGTCTTAGAGAGAGTGAATTTATAGTAAAACAGTGCAGCAGGGACCAGACAAAGGTGTCTGTCTTAGAGAGAGTGAATTTATAGTAAAACAGTGCAGCAGGGACCAGACAAAGGTGTCTGTCTGAGAGAGAGTGAATTTATAGTAAAACAGTGCAGCAGGGACCAGACAAAGGTGTCTGTCTTAGAGAGAGTGAATTTATAGTAAAACAGTGCAGCAGGGACCAGACAAAGGTGTCTGTCTTAGAGAGAGTGAATTTATAGTAAAACAGTGCAGCAGGGACCAGACAAAGGTGTCTGTCTGAGAGAGAGTGAATTTATAGTAAAACAGTGCAGCAGGGACCAGACAAAGGTGTCTGTCTTAGAGAGAGTGAATTTATAGTAAAACAGTGCAGCAGCCCTGGACCAGACAAAGGTGTCTGTCTTAGAGAGAGTGAATTTATAGTAAAACAGTGCAGCAGGGACCAGACAAAGGTGTCTGTCTTAGAGAGAGTGAATTTATAGTAAAACAGTGCAGCAGGGACCAGACAAAGGTGTCTGTCTTAGAGAGAGTGAATTTATAGTAAAACAGTGCAGCAGGGACCAGACAAAGGTGTCTGTCTTAGAGAGAGTGAATTTATAGTAAAACAGTGCAGCAGGGGACCAGACAAAGGTGTCTGTCTTAGAGAGAGTGAATTTATAGTAAAACAGTGCAGCAGGGACCAGACAAAGGTGTCTGTCTTAGAGAGAGTGAATTTATAGTAAAACAGTGCAGCAGGGACCAGACAAAGGTGTCTGTCTTAGAGAGAGTGAATTTACAGTAAAACAGTGCAGCAGCCCTGGACCAGACAAAGGTGTCTGTCTTAGAGAGAGTGAATTTATAGTAAAACAGTGCAGCAGGGACCAGACAAAGGTGTCTGTCTTAGAGAGAGTGAATTTACAGTAAAACAGTGCAGCAGCCCTGGACCAGACAAAGGTGTCTGTCTTAGAGAGAGTGAATTTATAGTAAAACAGTGCAGCAGGGACCAGACAAAGGTGTCTGTCTTAGAGAGAGTGAATTTATAGTAAAACAGTACAGCAGTGACGAGACATATATGTAGGTGTCTGGCTATTTAGAGATGTGTCCACTTAGGCCTAGTTCAAATGCCGTATTTTCAAGACCGTTTCTTATTACTTCAAAAGAAGCCGTCTCATTATCTATTGTTTGAAATGAGAATGGCTCATGATTAGCAGAGCACGACGTTTGAACTAGGCCTTAGAGTGTAAACACCACCTAAAAGCAAATAAATGCCAGAAATATATTGTCAATATTTTATACATGGATCCACTCAGTCAAGTATAAAACTTGGCAATACAATGGAACGCGGAGCAATTATTGCATTTATATCCCACCACTATATCAAGCTCTTGTACGGCAGCCACAAAATGCAGACTGCAAAATGCAGACCATAATCTTGGGATAAATAGCAGAGTAGTGCATTATTATTATTAATAAAACCTTCAAGCTTTTCGACTTTCGCTTTCACTTTCGTTCAAATTCTGGCGTATGTCACATAGATATTAGATATGGCAATATCTGATAAACTTGTGGTTCTCTAGTTACTATTTTATAAAGGCTGGTTTCCTCCATTTGATCGCTAGCCTACGATCGCCGAAAAACATTTTTTTCGATTGTGCCCCCGACTCAGTCTCATTTTGCAGTCTGCATTTTGCGGCTGCCGAGCTCTTGTAGCAGCACTCTTTGAGAACAACAAATAATGCAATAGATTCTATAGTGATTCAAATAAAATTAAGTGGCTGGGTATTCTGCAATTTAGCCTGGAATGCTCTGTAGTGATGCAATTAGAATAAAAAGCTTTTCACTCCTACAGCCTAATCATGGATTGGGCTACCTGTGGTAGTTACAGACAAAGCTAAAACTACGCTCATTGAGCGCTCATGCCCTGGTGCGATTGCATTCTGAGATGCAGTTCATCATGAAAGACGGACACTATGGGCCTCCAGCAACACACAAGTCCCTTGACTATGGGGTAATAATCTATGCCTGTGGTACGAGTCGCATAGATAAAGATCTCGAATCAGTATGTACGTCTTGAGGTTGCATAGGTCAGATGGTTCTGATAACGCTTTTAAAAAATAGCCTGCGTCAGACTCATGTAGAAGGTTATTGCATCATTTCAATCTAAATTTAGATGAGAATACACTAGATTTTTGCCACTTGACCTCCGGTGCTTCCTGATTGGTTTGTGCTTTGTAATCTCTCTTGTGGCCAGACTTTTTGTCTCCATCTGCCATATCGCGACCGGTACCACGAAAAAAAAAAAATACGGTCTCGAATCCTAGACTCGTGCGCCGGCTTCGCCTGGCACGATAAAAAGGTGCAATTTCTCTATAAACTGCATATTATACCATCGCCCTGTTCAACGGAAGTAAAGCTTACTACGATACACAGGATACATGAAGATGAGATATAAATTCCCAACACGTACACTTGTAATGCCTCACCTTTATAGAACTGTTTATTGCCTTTCTTCCCCGTCAGGACTCCTCTTGTTGCACCTCTTAACAGTCCCTCTAACAATATGAAGTGGCATTTCTTAGAAAGACGTCGAAATACCGATTATTTTTCAAGTAACATTTGAAGAGCTGTCCATCGATCCATGTGAAGAACAGTGTTTCCGAATTCAGTGCGAATGACTCCCGAGGATGTCCGACTTTGTGCGACGAATTTCAACACGATAATTTTACTTGAGCAAACCACGCCCAAAGGAAAGCTAGAGGTAGCCCCATGTCACAAACAGACCGTCAACAAACTACAAACTCAGCGTTCAGATTGTCTATCTGACTTCAGTTTGTAAACACAACGGATGATATTGGATGATCTTTCACTTTCAAGCCAATACGAACTAAGCATGAATATTGTATCTGAATTAGATCTGGTGCTTGCTCAGATTGGCATGGCAACGCGTCCGTAAATCTAGTGTCATCAAGAAAGAAAGTATGCCTGGTGAGAGAGGCAGTCAGCAATATTCATATACCGTTCAGCGAGTTAAAGAGGTACTTCCAAAAGTTGCCCACTCCTGTCTCCTTTTATTGATCCTATTTTGCTTTTCCTCCTCTCTTCTCACTCTTTAAAAATTCTTCCATCACTCATGTCCTCCTCCGTCCCAAGTCTTTTTTCCTTCCCTCCCTTCCTTCCTTCCTTTCTTTCTCTCCATCCTTTCTCCCTTCTTTTCTCCCTTCCTTTCTCCCTTCCTTCCCTCTCCCTTCCTTTCTCCCTTCCTTTCTTCCTTCCTTTCTCCCTTCCTGTCTCCCTTCCTCCCTTTTTCTTTCCATCCTTCCTTCCTTCCTTTTTTGGCTTCCATCCTTTCTATCTTCATGTGCCTTTGTTTCTTTTCCATTTTCTTTGGATGATCTAGCTTGAAGGGCAAGTCTCAGAACTCAGATAAAGACTTGAAGATTTGCGGAAAGCCAAGAGTCAAAACAATAGTCAAGAAAGATAAGGAATATGTAACTGCCAGTGGGCCTAAATTCGGACAACACCAGACTACATACACATGTAGTGGACAATGCAAAACCTCACAAGAAAAGAGGCAGCACAACAGAAGAGAGATGAAACATCTAAAGGAAACAAATATATAAACTAAAGATAAGTCATACAGAAGAATTGGAACATTATTGAAAGTGTCATGACAAGGTAAACATGAATTAGTGTATATATAATTCTAATAATAATGATATTGATGTTTATTCAGATAAGTCTTCTATTACAGAGATAATTGATTATAATGAATTACATACTGACAACACCAAACAAAAATTTTGTATACCAGCAAATAATACTATACTATAAAAGCTCGTAAATCTGTAAAATTGCGAATAAGCTAAATGAAAATCAATCTCTAAAGACTGGACTGTAATTATGGTTTGTATTTACAGTGAGGACCACACTAAACCGGACCACCCTGAGTCAAGCTGACCATCTATCGACATAATAAAAACTAAAAAATTGCAATCAACAGTTCTCTGGTCCAATGCTATTATAGGTAATAATTCTTATTGGCGCAGATTGATCTGAGAAATGACAAACGTTTTTATCACTAATTTTGGTCGGATGGGAGTTTTTTGTATGTATCATATTTTATAGTCATCTGAGTCACAGTAAAGTTGACAAAGAATGTTGGGAAGAAACGAGATACATAAGACAGAGGGAAAGGGAAACATGAAAGGCTGGAGGGCGTGGACAGTACAGGCAGCGATTGGCGCATTGAGATCTGTTGAACTTCCTGAGCCGGGAAAAAGACGGGGGCTGAATGGGCTGCAAGGAGGGAGAACTCAAAATGGAGGTATCAGTTTTGTTTAATACTGAGGCCAATACTTGGATAATCAGTCCGATGATGACTTCACCACGTTGCTCAAAGGTGAGCTCGCTCGTTACATGGGACTTCTAGGGGTGGGTGACTGCGGTGACTTGTGACTGCAATTTGCCATTTTGAGTTCTCCTCCTTGTCGCACCATCAGCTTCTTTTTCTTGCTCAGAAGTCATCAATACAGATCTTCAATGCGCAATCGCTGCTCTGTATTACAAGCCTCCAGACTTTCATGTTCAGATGACTATAAAACATTACAATACAAAAATATTACAATACAAAATTAGTGAAAAAAAGAGATTTCTCAGATCAATCTGCGCCAATCAGCATTATAACTATAATGCTGATTGGCCCAGAAGACTTTTGTTGCAATGTGATTATTTTCAGGTGTAATCTGATTGGTCAGCTTTGCTCAAGTGGTCCCGGTTAGTGTGTCCTCACTGTAAATACAAACCATTAATTTACAGTTCAGTCTCTAAGAGATTGATTTTCTATTTAGATATTCTCATATTTTACAGATTTATAATTTTTTATAGTTTTGTATTATTTGATGCTTAGTTTTTGTCCGGGTTTTGTGTATGTAATTTGTATATAATATACTATATAAATAGAGGGCTCTCTTGAATAAACATCAATACTATTATTATTAGAATATATATACACAATTCATGTTTACCTTGTCATGACACTTCAATAATGTTTCCAATTCTTCTGTATGACTTATCTTTAGTTTATATATTTGTTCCTTTAGAGTTTCAATCTCTCTTCTGTTGTGCTGCTCTTTTTCTTGTGAGGTTTTGCATTGTCCACTACATGTGTATGTAGTCTGGTGTTGTCCTAATTTAGGCCCACTGGCAGTTACATATTCCTTATCTTTCTTGACTATTGTTTGACTCTTGGCTTTCCGCAAATCTTCAAGTCTTTTCTTGAGTTCTGAGACTTGCCCTTCAAGCTAGATCATCAAAGAAAATGGAAAAGAAAACAAAGGCACATGAAGATAGAAAGGATGGAGCCAAAAAAGGAAGGAAGGAAGGATGGAAAGAAGGGAGGAAGGGAGACAGGAAGGGAGAAAGGAAGGAAGAAAGGAAGGGAGAAAGGAAGGGAGAAAGGAAGGGAGAAAGGAAGGGAGAAAGGAAGGGAGAAAGGATGGGAGAAAGAAAGGAAGGAAGGAAGGGAGGAAGGAAAAGACTGGGACGGAGGACAGAGTGATGGAAGAATTTTTAAAGGAGTGAAGGAGGAGGAAAGCAAAATAGGATCAATAAAAGGAGACAGGAGGGCAACTTTTGGAAGTACCTCTTTAACTCGCTGAACGGTATATGAATATTGCTGACTGCCTCTCTCACCAGGCATACTTTCTTTCTTGATGACACTAGATTTACGACGCGTTGCCATGCCAAATCTGAGCAAGCACCAGATCTAATTCAGATACAATATTTTCATGCTTAGTTCGTATTGGCTTGAAAGTGAAAGATCATCCAATATCATCCGTTGTGTTTACAACTGAAGTCAGATAGACAACTGAACGCTGAGTTTGTAGTTTGTTGACGGTCTGTTTGTGACATGGGCTACCTCTAGCTTTCCTTTGGCGTGGTTGCTCAGTAAAATTATCGTTTGAAATTCGTCGCAAAGTCGGACATCCTCGGGAGTCATTCGCACTGAATTCGGAAACACTGTTCTTCACATGGATCGATGGACAGTTCTTCAAATGTTACTTGAAAAATAATCGGTATTTCGACGTCTTTCTAAGAAATGCCACTTCATATTGTTAGAGGACTGTTAAGAGGTGCAACAAGAGGAGTCCTGACGGGGAAGAAAGGCAATAAACAGTTCTATAAAGGTGAGGCATTACAAGTGTACGTGTTTGGGAATTTATATCTCATCTTCATGTATCCTGTGTATCGTAGTAAGCTTTACTTCCGTTGAACAGGGCGATGGTATAATATGCAGTTTATAGAGAAATTGCACCTTTTTACTCGTGCCCAGGCCGAAGGCCGGCGCACGAGTCTAGGATTCGAGACCGTATTTTTTTTTTTTTCGTGGTACCGGTCGCGATATGGCAGATGGAGACAAAAAGTCTGGCCACAAGAGAGATTACAAAGCACAAACCAATCAGGAAGCACCGGAGGTCAAGTGGCAAAAATCTAAGTGTATTCTCATCTAAATTTAGATTGAAATGATGCAATAACCTTCTACATGAGTCTGACGCAGGCTATTTTTTAAAAGCGTTATCAGAACCATCTGACCTATGCAACCTCAAGACGTACATACTGATTCGAGATCTTTATCTATGCGACTCGTACCACAGGCATAGATTATTACCCCATAGTCAAGGGACTTGTGTGTTGCTGGAGGCCCATAGTGTCCGTCTTTCATGATGAACTGCATCTCAGAATGCAATCGCACCAGGGCATGAGCGCTCAATGAGCGTAGTTTTAGCTTTGTCTGTAACTACCACAGGTAGCCCAATCCATGATTAGGCTGTAGGAGTGAAAAGCTTTTTATTCTAATTGCATCACTACAGAGCATTCCAGGCTAAATTGCAGAATACCCAGCCACTTAATTTTATTTGAATCACTATAGAATCTATTGCATTATTTGTTGTTCTCAAAGAGTGCTGCTACAAGAGCTCGGCAGCCGCAAAATGCAGACTGCAAAATGAGACTGAGTCGGGCACAATCGAAAAAAATGTTTTTCGGCGATCGTAGGCTAGCGATCAAATGGAGGAAACCAGCCTTTATAAAATAGTAACTAGAGAACCACAAGTTTATCAGATATTGCCATATCTAATATCTATGTGACATACGCCAGAATTTGAACGAAAGTGAAAGCGAAAGTCGAAAAGCTTGAAGGTTTTATTAATAATAATAATGCACTACTCTGCTATTTATCCCAAGATTATGGTCTGCATTTTGCAGTCTGCATTTTGTGGCTGCCGTACAAGAGCTTGATATAGTGGTGGGATATAAATGCAATAATTGCTCCGCGTTCCATTGTATTGCCAAGTTTTATACTTGACTGAGTGATCCATGTATAAAATATTGACAATATATTTCTGGCATTTATTTGCTTTTAGGTGGTGTTACACTCTAAGGCCTAGTTCAAACGTCGTGCTCTGCTAATCATGAGCCATTCTCATTTCAAACAATAGATAATGAGACGGCTTCTTTTGAAGTAATTAAGAACGGTTCTTGAAAAATACGGCATTTGAACTAGGCCTAAGTGGACACATCTCTAAATAGCCAGACACCTACATATATGTCTCGTCACTGCTGTACTGTTTTACTATAAATTCACTCTCTCTAAGACAGACACCTTTGTCTGGTCCCTGCTGCACTGTTTTACTATAAAAATCACTCTCTCTAAGACAGACACCTTTGTCTGGTCCAGGGCTGCTGCACTGTTTTACTGTAAATTCACTCTCTCTAAGACAGACACCTTTGTCTGGTCCCTGCTGCACTGTTTTACTATAAATTCACTCTCTCTAAGACAGACACCTTTGTCTGGTCCAGGGCTGCTGCACTGTTTTACTGTAAATTCACTCTCTCTAAGACAGACACCTTTGTCTGGTCCCTGCTGCACTGTTTTACTATAAATTCACTCTCTCTAAGACAGACACCTTTGTCTGGTCCCTGCTGCACTGTTTTACTATAAATTCACTCTCTCTAAGACAGACACCTTTGTCTGGTCCCTGCTGCACTGTTTTACTATAAATTCACTCTCTCTAAGACAGACACCTTTGTCTGGTCCCTGCTGCACTGTTTTACTATAAATTCACTCTCTCTAAGACAGACACCTTTGTCTGGTCCCTGCTGCACTGTTTTACTATAAATTCACTCTCTCTAAGACAGACCACCTTTGTCTGGTCCCTGCTGCACTGTTTTACTATAAATTCACTCTCTCTAAGACAGACACCTTTGTCTGGTCCAGGGCTGCTGCACTGTTTTACTATAAATTCACTCTCTCTAAGACAGACACCTTTGTCTGGTCCCTGCTGCACTGTTTTACTATAAATTCACTCTCTCTCAGACAGACACCTTTGTCTGGTCCCTGCTGCACTGTTTTACTATAAATTCACTCTCTCTAAGACAGACACCTTTGTCTGGTCCCTGCTGCACTGTTTTACTATAAATTCACTCTCTCTAAGACAGACACCTTTGTCTGGTCCCTGCTGCACTGTTTTACTATAAATTCACTCTCTCTCAGACAGACACCTTTGTCTGGTCCCTGCTGCACTGTTTTACTATAAATTCACTCTCTCTAAGACAGACACCTTTGTCTGGTCCCTGCTGCACTGTTTTACTATAAATTCACTCTCTCTAAGACAGACACCTTTGTCTGGTCCCTGCTGCACTGTTTTACTATAAATTCACTCTCTCTAAGACAGACACCTTTGTCTGGTCCCTGCTGCACTGTTTTACTATAAATTCACTCTCTCTCAGACAGACACCTTTGTCTGGTCCCTGCTGCACTGTTTTACTATAAATTCACTCTCTCTAAGACAGACACCTTTGTCTGGTCCCTGCTGCACTGTTTTACTGTAAATTCATTCTCTCTAAGACAGACACCTTTGTCTGGTCCCTGCTGCACTGTTTTACTATAAATTCACTCTCTCTAAGACAGACACCTTTGTCTGGTCCCTCCTGCACTGTTTTACTGTAAATTCACTCTCTCTAAGACAGACACCTTTGTCGGGTCCCTGCTGTACTGTTATACTATACCTCACTAAGCTGGACAGCAAAAGTTGGTCTTGAGGGTGTCTATCATAGAGAACATTGACTGTATATACCATATTTGTCGGCGTATAAGTCGACTTGGTGTATAAGTCAACCCTCTAAAATGAGGTCAAAATTCCCTGATTTTATCATAATGTTCTTTGTATACTTGTCGATCCTACTTTTTTAAGAGCATCAAGTATATTTTGATGTCAAGTCTAATAAATGAAAGTTAAATGCAAAAGCCCCCAAAAAGTCGGACTTATACACCAGCAAATACAGTATATATACTGTAGCTAATGTACATCAGTTCTAATAAACATTTTCATTGATTACTTAGGTCGAGGTGTTAGACCTCCAGGATACCACACAAGTAAAGGTGAATTATTACTCGTAGAGTTCTACTATTTTTTATGCATTATTACCAAATCAGATCAGTCATCAGTTTCTTCGTTTGTAAATCATTTCCTGCTGACAGAGTCTCAAAAAGAAAGTGGCCTGATCTGGAGGAGGGGAGAGGAGGGGAGGGGGATTAATCCCTGCCCCTCTCCTCTTCCTCTCCTCTCCTCTCCCAAGGCCAGCTATGCAGGCTAAAGGAAAGGAGTCTCTGTCAACAGTGAATGCCTGCTTTAGTAGATACACAATGTAGATACACAATATAAATAAAATGTTGTTATTATTATTATTATTATTATTATTATATGTTATTGTAAAACACACTAGGTTAATCATGTCAATACCATAGACATCACCTCAGTGTGTTAGAGTGTCTAGTTTTGAATGCATTATCAAAGCATACATACATCTTTATGCAGTAGATCAATGTTAAATCTGTTGGTTCTCTTCAATAGGTGGCTACAAAATAGTCCAGAGAAAAGTCCCAGAATTCATCGTTCCAGATTTAACTGGATTTGAGGTGTGGCTAATGTACATGCTCATAACATGTCTAATACAAGCATCAAGAGTTCCAGACTTTCGGTACGCGCGCAATGCATTATGAGATTATTACAAAGGAAAAGTGAGCACCAATTCTAGACACAGGGAGCCCAAGCTATGTTTTTGCTCACTTGGTGCTCACTTTTCCTTTGGAATAATCTCACAATGCATTGCGAGCGTACTGGAAGTCTGGAACTCTTAATGCTTGTATATGATGATGTTCATTTAAATAACAATACGGTACATATTTCAGCTGGGGAGGAATGATAAGTGATGATGATGATCAATGTAGACAATGATTAACATCACCATAGTAACATATGGCCATCAATATGTTTATGAAACATGACGACTGACAGTCTGCGATAATGGATAATGAAGATAGATGAAAATAATGTTAAGGCCCAGACACACGATGCAACTTTTCTTACAACGTTGCATGCAACAATAGTTTTTTGGGGCGTCACACGATGCAACGTTGCACGCAACAGTTGCAGAAGTAGAACTCGATCCTACTTCTGCAACTTTTGCGCGCAATGTTGCAAGAAAAGTTGCATCGTGTGTCCTAGCCTTTAGTGCCATTCTAGTCAATGGTAGTCTTCTTTGCAGCTGTCAGGGATTTCCTGTAAAAGAGACTTACAACTGTATTGTTGCAGCATGTGTCCACCTATGCAACATGTTGCGCGCAATGTTGCAGAAGTAGAATCGAGTCCTACTTCTGCAACATTGCAAGCAACAAATTACGTCGTATTAGCGCGTGCTAGTTAATTGCAAGGAATCAGTTTCATGGGTGGACACACGCTGCAACAAAATTGCCAGCAATATTGTGCACAATGTTGCACGGTGCGTCCGCACCTTTAGTCAATGGTGATCAATATCAATAATAATCATGTGTTCTTTTGTTTCTTTAGCTAAAACCTTATGTTTCATACAAGGCACCCAAAGTAGATGAACCCCCAATGACTGCAGAAAGACTGCTGCAGATGGTTAAAGAGAATATTCATTTAATCAAATTTCGAGAAACACCTTGAAATATTACCACTGTGCATATTAACAGTAGGGTCTGCAATGCTGTGACATCAAAACCATTCAAATATGCAACATTTATGTCAACGTTACTGACTTGTAAAATGTTTTTCGATCTCAAGATATGCAGAGGAACTTTTAATTTTTATTGTTGCATGAAAAAAGTTCTTATCATAAAGTCTAACAACATTTTGATGCATATAAATATATGTATAATAGAGTGATGGCACTTAACCCGTGAAACAAAATCTAATAGTTAGTGACTAATAGTCAGATCAAAACAAAAGAAAACAATGGAATTAGTGTCTAGTAATATCTACTTGGCTAATATCTGTTTCACGGGTTAAGTGCCATCACTATATGTACAGTCGTTTTGAATTCCAAACTAGTCATTACCAAAGCCGAATAAGTAAAAGCAAATGATAATAAAGTTATAAATCTTGAAGTTCCAGTCAGGTTTATGATTCGTTATTATGGTGTTTGACAACAAAGTTAATAAATCCATGGTATCATAGCAACCATGGTATCATAGCAACCATGGTATCATAGCAACCATGGTATCATAGCAACCATGGTATCATAGCAACCATGGTATCATAGCAACCATGGTATCATAGCAACCATGGTATCATAGCAACCATGGCATCATAGCAACCATGGTATCATAGCAACCATGTGTGAAACAGTACTAACTAAATAGTACTAAATAGAGTGACGAAACAATAGAAAACAAAGGATATTCCAGCAGTAAATTAGCTGTGGTGGATCACGGGTACCAGGAACAATTCAATAATACGATTTTTAATACAAAAATTCAGCACGCACAACATTTCTTTGTGGGATGAACCTCCCATCTCAAAATCCTAGATCCGCCCAGATAAGTACTAGTTAGATTTAGTACTAGAGTGCAAACACTAAAACCATGAAACAGTGCTAACTTTAATTAGCACTAAATAGTTTTGTTTTCTATTGTTCCATTGGTACTATTTAGCACTAACTTGTACTGTTTCACGGTTTTAGTGCTTGCACTCTATTTCTCGCTTTTAGTGTTTGTACTCTAATAGAGTGCAAACCATAGAGTGATTGAGGTAGTCAGCCAACTCGGAAGTGATGACATGCCGTTCCAATAAACCTGGTCATTACTAACTACACCAATACACATTATTAATAGACACTCGCTCTTTTGTTTTCTTTCGGTTTCTTTGCATCAAATAAACACTTGTAGTGCCCAGGTTTATTGGAATCACTCTATGTCCGTGAAATAGTACTATTACTAAATAGCATTATCTCCATTGTTTTCTATTGTTTCATCGATGCTATTTAGTACTAATTACTTTAGTACTGTTTCACGGACATATGGTTAATTTTGCACTCTAACAAAACAATGAAACCAGAAATGATATTATTCCCTGTTACAATAAAATCTAGGTGAAAGAAATAAAATGACAACACACGGGCGTAGCGAGGTCCTAGGAATTTGGGAGTGGCCGCTTGGAAATACGGAATTTATCTTCTCATGTTGAGAAATATTGCACTCATTTGCGCGCCCATGCATAGGCAGCCCAACCATTGCTTTTGAGGCTACTGAATAATCAAATATAATGATATTTGCGTCTTTATTTGATGGGTTTCCTATGGCAGAGCGCGCGCGCGCAATACGTATTATGTTGGGTTCCCTGTGCATAGAAATGTATGATGATGGGATCCCTGTGCGAGTCCCGCAGTACATTGCTGCGGGCGCTTGCTTCTTGCGGGACGTGCACAGGAAGCCCAACATAGGACATCAAAAAAAGACGCAAATATCATTTTATTTCATTATTTAGTAGCTTCAAAAGGAATGGTTGGGCTGCCTGTGCCCATCAAAAAATATTGTCTGTACTGAACGCGCGCTCTGATTTGTCAAAGGTGGCGTATGCCGCATGCAGTGCTGTCCAGGGTATGAGAGCTGACAGCACGCGTGCAGACATTGTCTGGTTTATCTCCCTGCGCATTCGTTGCTATTCCATCAAAGTATGCCTTGAAACCCGACTGCTTCGAAATGTACGCTGCCTGGTAAAAGGCATACTGAATCTTTGTGATTAGCGTGTTAATGTTGTTGCAAGTTTTTGTGTTTTTTTCAGATGTGTTTCAGTCTTGTATGTGGCAGGAGTTCAACGCTGCAATTCCAGATCATCTTCAAGAGACAGCCAAACGCGTAAAAGAATCAGTTGTTGCCTCCAAGGCCAGCGGTACCGTGAGGACCTACTTATCACGTTTCAAGCGTTGGAAGCGGTGGTGTAGTGTAAATCATGTTTGTGCGTTTCCAGCTAATCCATTTTTGGTGGCAGTTTATCTCCAATGTCTTATTCAAGGTGCTACGTCTCCCTCACCTATTCTTAATGCAGTCTACAGCATCGACTGGGCGCTGCAGTTGGGAGGCCTTTCGAAGATTTCTTCCCATCCTCTAGTCTCGTCTATGTGCTCTGCCTCTCAAAGAATCTTGGGAAGACCAAAACTCAAAAAAGAACCTATTACAGCAGAGATGCTGAAGATGTTGGTCGAGTCAAAAATCAAAGATAAGTGTCCTTCCTTGATGGATTTAAGAACTGTAGCCTTGTGTTTATTAGGTTACGCGGGATTTTTTCGTTTCAGTGATTTGGTTAAAATTAGGGCATGTGACGTGAAGTTTTCCTCTTCTTTTTGTAGAATTTTCGTCGAATCGTCCAAGACAGACCAGCTGCGCGAAGGTGCATGGGTGACGATTGCTCGATCCGACCTGGTCACGTGCCCCGTTAAAACCTTGGAACTCTATATTGGCGCAGCTGATATCAACTTGGATGATGACTTGCCTTTATTTCGAGCGATTTCTCCGCCTGCCTCGTCTTCCAAACTTCGCCAACAAAGCATCAGTTATACGAGAGTGAGGGAGCTTATCAGGGACGCCTTTAAAGACTTTACAGACGTTTCCACTATAGGAGTTCATAGTTTGAGAGCTGGTGGAGCCTCTGCTGCGGCGAATGCGGGTATTCCCGATAGACTTTTTAAGAGACACGGAAGATGGTCCAGCGCGAATGCCAAAGATGGCTATATTAAGGACAATTTAGACAATATGCTCTCTGTTTCGAGAGCTTTAGGGATTTAGTTTTTGGCCGAGCCCAGCAGGTCGGAGAGTGTGGTCCATGGGGTTGGGATTTTTCCTCGTTATCGTAACGAGCACGCAGAGGTTTTTTCATCCTATGGATGCTCGTACTCACTCTCCTATGACTTTTAATTTGTCTATTAGGCTCTACCTTGACTGATTCTTCTAATAAAATCTCCGTGCAGTCTTCAGCGAGCACGCGACTAACAACATATGGTTGTTGGTTTTGTTTTGAGGTTGGGGGGTGCACGGGTTTTGATTGGGATAGTAATTTAGACGAGAGGTTTCATTCTACACACTTATTGATTGTTATTACATAGACGCAGTCTACTAGTTTAACCACTAGTCCCTATCAGTTTCATTCTACACACTTATTGATTGTTATTACATAGACGCAGTCTCTACTAGTTTAACCGCTAGTCCCTATCAGTTTCATTCTACACACTTGTTGATTGTTATTACACGCAGTCTCTACTAGGTTAACCACTAGTCCCTATCAGTTTCATTCTACACACTTGTTGATTGTTATTACATAGACGCAGTCTCTACTAGTTTAACCACTAGTCCCTATCAGTTTCATTCTACACACTTGTTGATTATTATTACATAGACGCAGTCTCTACTAGTTCAAGTTAACGGCCGCTAGTCCACAGTCTCTACTAGTTTAACCGCTAGTCCACAGTCTCTACTAGTTTAACCACTAGTCCCTATCAGTTTCATTCTACACACTTGTTGATTGTTATTACACGCAGTCTCTACTAGTTTAACCGCTAGTCCCTATCAGTTTCATTCTACACACTTATTGATTGTTATTACATAGACGCAGTCTCTACTAGTTTAACCGCTAGTCCCTATCAGTTTCATTCTACACACTTATTGATTGTTATTACACCGATGCAGTCTCTACTAGTTTAACCACTAGTCCCTATCAGTTTCATTCTACACACTTGTTGATTGTTATTACATAGACGCAGTCTCTACTAGTTTAACCGCTAGTCCCTATCAGTTTCATTCTACACACTTATTGATTGTTATTACACCGATGCAGTCTCTACTAGTTTAACCACTAGTCCCTATCAGTTTCATTCTACACACTTGTTGATTGTTATTACATAGACGCAGTCTCTACTAGTTTAACCGCTAGTCCCTATCAGTTTCATTCTACACACTTATTGATTGTTATTACACCGATGCAGTCTCTACTAGTTTAACCACTAGTCCCTATCAGTTTCATTCTACACACTTGTTGATTATTATTACACCGATGCAGTCTCTACTAGTTTAACCACTAGTCCCTATCAGTTTCATTCTACACACTTGTTGATTATTATTACATAGACGCAGTCTCTACTAGTTTAACCGCTAGTCCCTATCAGTTTCATTCTACACACTTATTGATTGTTATTACACCGATGCAGTCTCTACTAGTTTAACCAATAATCCCTATCAGTTTCATTCTACACACTTATTGATTGTTATTACACGCAGTGTCTACTAGTTTAACCACTAGTCCCTATCAGTTTCATTCTACACACTTATTGATTGTTATTACATAGACGCAGTCTCTACTAGTTTAACCGCTAGTCCCTATCAGTTTCATTCTACACACTTATTGATTGTTATTACACCGATGCAGTCTCTACTAGTTTAACCAATAATCCCTATCAGTTTCATTCTACACACTTATTGATTGTTATTACACCGATGCAGTCTCTACTAGTTTAACCGCTAGTCCCTATCAGTTTCATTCTACACACTTATTGATTGTTATTACACCGATGCAGTCTCTACTAGTTTAACCACTAGTCCCTATCAGTTTCATTCTACACATTTGTTGATTATTATTACACCGATGCAGTCTCTACTAGTTTAACCACTAGTCCCTATCAGTTTCATTCTACACACTTGTTGATTATTATTACATAGACGCAGTCTCTACTAGTTTAACCACTAGTCCCTATCAGTTTCATTCTACACACTTGTTGATTGTTATTACATAGACGCAGTCTCTACTAGTTTAACCGCTAGTCCCTATCAGTTTCATTCTACACACTTATTGATTGTTATTACACCGATGCAGTCTCTACTAGTTTAACCACTAGTCCCTATCAGTTTCATTCTACACACTTGTTGATTATTATTACACCGATGCAGTCTCTACTAGTTTAACCACTAGTCCCTATCAGTTTCATTCTACACACTTGTTGATTATTATTACATAGACGCAGTCTCTACTAGTTTAACCGCTAGTCCCTATCAGTTTCATTCTACACACTTATTGATTGTTATTACACCGATGCAGTCTCTACTAGTTTAACCAATAATCCCTATCAGTTTCATTCTACACACTTATTGATTGTTATTACACGCAGTGTCTACTAGTTTAACCACTAGTCCCTATCAGTTTCATTCTACACACTTATTGATTGTTATTACATAGACGCAGTCTCTACTAGTTTAACCGCTAGTCCCTATCAGTTTCATTCTACACACTTATTGATTGTTATTACACCGATGCAGTCTCTACTAGTTTAACCAATAATCCCTATCAGTTTCATTCTACACACTTATTGATTGTTATTACACCGATGCAGTCTCTACTAGTTTAACCGCTAGTCCCTATCAGTTTCATTCTACACACTTATTGATTGTTATTACACCGATGCAGTCTCTACTAGTTTAACCACTAGTCCCTATCAGTTTCATTCTACACACTTATTGATTGTCATTACACCGATGCAGTCTCTACTAGTTTAACCGCTAGTCCCTATCAGTTTCATTCTACACACTTATTGATTGTTATTACACCGATGCAGTCTCTACTAGTTTAACAGCTAGTCCCTATCAGTTTCATTCTACACACTTGTTGATTGTTATTACACCGATGCAGTCTCTACTAGTTTAACCACTAGTCCCTATCAGTTTCATTCTACACACTTGTTGATTGTTATTATTACATAGACGCAGTCTCTCCGCTAGTCCCTATCAGTTTCATTCTACACACTTATTGATTGTTATTACACCGATGCAGTCTCTACTAGTTTAACCACTAGTCCCTATCAGTTTCATTCTACACACTTGTTGATTATTATTACACCGATGCAGTCTCTACTAGTTTAACCACTAGTCCCTATCAGTTTCATTCTACACACTTATTGATTGTTATTACATAGACGCAGTCTCTACTAGTTTAACCACTAGTCCCTATCAGTTTCATTCTACACACTTATTGATTGTTATTACACCGATGCAGTCTCTACTAGTTTAACCAATAATCCCTATCAGTTTCATTCTACACACTTGTTGATTGTTATTACACGCAGTCTCTACTAGTTTAACCGCTAGTCCCTATCAGTTTCATTCTACACACTTGTTGATTGTTATTACACGCAGTCTCTACTAGTTTAACCGCTAGTCCCTATCAGTTTCATTCTACACACTTGTTGATTGTTATTACACGCAGTCTCTACTAGTTTAACCACTAGTCCCTATCAGTTTCATTCTACACACTTATTGATTGTTATTACATAGACGCAGTCTCTACTAGTTTAACCGCTAGTCCCTATCAGTTTCATTCTACACACTTATTGATTGTTATTACACCGATGCATGCAGTCTCTACTAGTTTAACCAATAATCCCTATCAGTTTCATTCTACACACTTATTGATTGTTATTACACCGATGCAGTCTCTACTAGTTTAACCGCTAGTCCCTATCAGTTTCATTCTACACACTTATTGATTGTTATTACATAGACGCAGTCTCTACTAGTTTAACCGCTAGTCCCTATCAGTTTCATTCTACACACTTATTGATTGTTATTACACCGATGCAGTCTCTACTAGTTTAACCACTAGTCCCTATCAGTTTCATTCTACACACTTGTTGATTGTTATTACATAGACGCAGTCTCTACTAGTTTAACCGCTAGTCCCTATCAGTTTCATTCTACACACTTATTGATTGTTATTACACCGATGCAGTCTCTACTAGTTTAACCACTAGTCCCTATCAGTTTCATTCTACACACTTGTTGATTATTATTACACCGATGCAGTCTCTACTAGTTTAACCACTAGTCCCTATCAGTTTCATTCTACACACTTGTTGATTATTATTACATAGACGCAGTCTCTACTAGTTTAACCGCTAGTCCCTATCAGTTTCATTCTACACACTTATTGATTGTTATTACACCGATGCAGTCTCTACTAGTTTAACCAATAATCCCTATCAGTTTCATTCTACACACTTATTGATTGTTATTACACGCAGTGTCTACTAGTTTAACCACTAGTCCCTATCAGTTTCATTCTACACACTTATTGATTGTTATTACATAGACGCAGTCTCTACTAGTTTAACCGCTAGTCCCTATCAGTTTCATTCTACACACTTATTGATTGTTATTACACCGATGCAGTCTCTACTAGTTTAACCAATAATCCCTATCAGTTTCATTCTACACACTTATTGATTGTTATTACACCGATGCAGTCTCTACTAGTTTAACCGCTAGTCCCTATCAGTTTCATTCTACACACTTATTGATTGTTATTACACCGATGCAGTCTCTACTAGTTTAACCACTAGTCCCTATCAGTTTCATTCTACACACTTATTGATTGTCATTACACCGATGCAGTCTCTACTAGTTTAACCGCTAGTCCCTATCAGTTTCATTCTACACACTTATTGATTGTTATTACACCGATGCAGTCTCTACTAGTTTAACAGCTAGTCCCTATCAGTTTCATTCTACACACTTGTTGATTGTTATTACACCGATGCAGTCTCTACTAGTTTAACCACTAGTCCCTATCAGTTTCATTCTACACACTTGTTGATTGTTATTACATAGACGCAGTCTCTACTAGTTTAACCGCTAGTCCCTATCAGTTTCATTCTACACACTTATTGATTGTTATTACACCGATGCAGTCTCTACTAGTTTAACCACTAGTCCCTATCAGTTTCATTCTACACACTTGTTGATTATTATTACACCGATGCAGTCTCTACTAGTTTAACCACTAGTCCCTATCAGTTCATTCTACACACTTATTGATTGTTATTACATAGACGCAGTCTCTACTAGTTTAACCACTAGTCCCTATCAGTTTCATTCTACACACTTATTGATTGTTATTACACCGATGCAGTCTCTACTAGTTTAACCAATAATCCCTATCAGTTTCATTCTACACACTTGTTGATTGTTATTACACGCAGTCTCTACTAGTTTAACCGCTAGTCCCTATCAGTTTCATTCTACACACTTGTTGATTGTTATTACACGCAGTCTCTACTAGTTTAACCACTAGTCCCTATCAGTTTCATTCTACACACTTGTTGATTGTTATTACACGCAGTCTCTACTAGTTTAACCACTAGTCCCTATCAGTTTCATTCTACACACTTATTGATTGTTATTACATAGACGCAGTCTCTACTAGTTTAACCGCTAGTCCCTATCAGTTTCATTCTACACACTTATTGATTGTTATTACACCGATGCAGTCTCTACTAGTTTAACCAATAATCCCTATCAGTTTCATTCTACACACTTATTGATTGTTATTACACCGATGCAGTCTCTACTAGTTTAACCGCTAGTCCCTATCAGTTTCATTCTACACACTTATTGATTGTTATTACATAGACGCAGTCTCTACTAGTTTAACCGCTAGTCCCTATCAGTTTCATTCTACACACTTATTGATTGTTATTACACCGATGCAGTCTCTACTAGTTTAACCACTAGTCCCTATCAGTTTCATTCTACACACTTGTTGATTGTTATTACATAGACGCAGTCTCTACTAGTTTAACCGCTAGTCCCTATCAGTTTCATTCTACACACTTATTGATTGTTATTACACCGATGCAGTCTCTACTAGTTTAACCACTAGTCCCTATCAGTTTCATTCTACACACTTGTTGATTGTTATTACATAGACGCAGTCTCTACTAGTTTAACCGCTAGTCCCTATCAGTTTCATTCTACACACTTATTGATTGTTATTACACCGATGCAGTCTCTACTAGTTTAACCACTAGTCCCTATCAGTTTCATTCTGCACACTTGTTGATTATTATTACATAGACGCAGTCTCTACTAGTTTAACCGCTAGTCCCTATCAGTTTCATTCTACACACTTATTGATTGTTATTACACCGATGCAGTCTCTACTAGTTCAACCACTAGTCCCTATCAGTTTCATTCTACACACTTATTGATTGTTATTACACCGATGCAGTCTCTACTAGTTTAACCACTAGTCCCTATCAGTTTCATTCTACACACTTGTTGATTATTATTACATAGACGCAGTCTCTACTAGTTTAACAGCTAGTCCCTATCAGTTTCATTCTACACACTTATTGATTGTTATTACACCGATGCAGTCTCTACTAGTTTAACCACTAGTCCCTATCAGTTTCATTCTACACACTTATTGATTGTTATTACACCGATGCAGTCTCTACTAGTTTAACCACTAGTCCCTATCAGTTTCATTCTACACACTTGTTGATTTATTACATAGACGCAGTCTCTACTACTGAGTTTAACCGCTAGTCCCTATCAGTTTCATTCTACACACTTATTGATTGTTATTACACCGATGCAGTCTCTACTAGTTTAACCACTAGTCCCTATCAGTTTCATTCTACACACTTGTTGATTGTTATTACACCGACGCAGTCTCTACTAGTTTAACCACTAGTCCCTATCAGTTTCATTCTACACACTTATTGATTGTTATTACATAGACGCAGTCTCTACTAGTTTAACCACTAGTCCCTATCAGTTTCATTCTACACACTTATTGATTGTTATTACATAGACGCAGTCTCTACTAGTTTAACCACTAGTCCCTATCAGTTTCATTCTACACACTTATTGATTGTTATTACATAGACGCAGTCTCTACTAGTTTAACCACTAGTCCCTATCAGTTTCATTCTACACACTTGTTGATTATTATTACATAGACGCAGTCTCTACTAGTTCAAGTTAACGGCCGCTAGTCCACAGTCTCTACTAGTTTAACCGCTAGTCCACAGTCTCTACTAGTTTAACCACTAGTCCCTATCAGTTTCATTCTACACACTTGTTGATTGTTATTACACCGACGCAGTCTCTACTAGTTTAACCGCTAGTCCCTATCAGTTTCATTCTACACACTTGTTGATTGTTATTACATAGACGCAGTCTCTACTAGTTTAACCGCTAGTCCGCTGTCTCTACCGAGTGACCCCTAGTCCGCTGTCTCTACTAGTCTAACCGCTAGTCCGCTGTCTCTACTAGTTTAACCACTAGTCCCTATCAGTTTCATTCTACACACTTATTGATTGTTATTACATAGACGCAGTCTCTACTAGTTTAACCGCTAGTCCGCTGTCTCTACTAGTCTAACCGCTAGTCCACAGTCTCTACTAGTTTAACCGTAAGTCCGCAGTCTCTACTAGTTTAACCGTAAGTCCGCAGTCTCTACTAGTTTAACCGCTAGTCCACAGTCTCTACTAGTTTAACCGTAAGTCCGCAGTCTCTACTAGTTTAACCGCTAGTCCGCAGTCTCTACTAGTTTAACCGTAAGTCCGCAGTCTCTACTAGTTTAACCGTAAGTCCGCTGTCTCTACTAGTCTAACCGCTAGTCCGCAGTCTCTACTAGTTTAACCGTAAGTCCGCAGTCTCTACTAGTTTAACCGCTAGTCCGCAGTCTCTACTAGTTTAACCGTAAGTCCGCAGTCTCTACTAGTCTAACCGTAAGTCCGCTGTCTCTACTAGTCTAACCGCTAGTCCACAGTCTCTACTAGTTTAACCGTAAGTCCGCAGTCTCTACTAGTTTAACCGTAAGTCCGCTGTCTCTACTAGTTTAACCGCTAGTCCACAGTCTGTACTAGTTTAACCGTAAGTCCGCAGTCTCTACTAGTTTAACCGCTAGTCCGCAGTCTCTACTAGTTTAACCGTAAGTCCGCAGTCTCTACTAGTTTAACCGTAAGTCCGCTGTCTCTACTAGTTTAACCGTAAGTCCGCAGTCTCTACTAGTTTAACCGTAAGTCCGCAGTCTCTACTAGTTTAACCGTAAGTCCGCTGTCTCTACTAGTCTAACCGCTAGTCCCTATCAAAATGTGATAATCAGCTGATTCAGCTGATAGACATTCCGCGGAAGTGAACGAAAAATTACGTTTATTGATCGAAGCCCAGCAATCAGTGCTACTGGAATGACGTCACGGACACACCAGAGTCGGCTGATTTAGTATCTGTTAACATGGCGCGGAGAAAGACGGTTCGTCGACATCCCTTCCCTCGAAATCCTTTGTACTTGAAAGTGATGCGAGGAGAAACATTGAAGGCTATTCAATTAAATGGATTAATGTAAGTCTGTTTGAATATCATTATTATTATTATTATTATTATATTATTATTATTATTATTATGGTTGTTATTATATCCTGCGTAGCGGCACTGGAACTCTTTGGGAGGGGAGGGGTTACTGTACTCACATAACAGTAGCAATATTTCGATAGAAACAGTGCTTAGAACAACGATTTATATCAACATTTTATATATATTAGTCTTGATAATACCATATTTACTGTCAGTTTGGCAGCCATTACTGACAGACGGAAGTCATTCCAAAATGTTTTCAATCGATGTTGAGTAATATCTCCATGGTAACTAAGTAAACAAAACTGAGCGGCGGATCCACCTTTATACCTTCGAATTTTTACATAATTTACTTACAAATTCTTCATTTAATAATAATAATAATAATAATAATAATAATAATAATAATAATAATAATAATCAATTTATATAGCGCTATTTCTAATTTATCCAATAGCGCTTTACAATAAAAATAATAATAAAAATAGAAATAAAAATATAATAATAATACTTATTACTAAATAAAAGAAAAAATATGAATTACTAGGATCACAATCGGTAACATATCTCCCCTACTATTTTGTGATGGGGTTCCCGAGGTTAATCATTAAAACAGGCTATATATAGATGATTTTGGATAATCAATCCCGCGTCAACTCAACAACAACGCGTTTTTCACCTAAAGTGAATTTATATTCATATATAATACTTTTTCATATATTTTTTCATATTGGGAATTCACCAGGGGTTGGGTATACTAGGTAATACCATGATCGCCTCGGTTTCCTTTGTCCTTCCAGGGACATACAAACCACTAAATCTCCCTTCTCCAATTTTCCGACCGGGAAGGCGTCGGGACTTCCACAAACCCTCCCTGGCTTGCGGGAAATTTAATCACTAATTTCCCTCTTGTCATGGCATTACTTATAATAATTTTCTTATTGGTCAGTGGGACGTGCTGTACTGTATTGTAAAGGTACGGAGGCTCATAAGGGACATAAAAATGTTTTCTTGAAACAGTAAGAATTTGTTTTTTTTTTCCAAAATATTTCTTAAAAAGTGAGATGTTTTCATTAAAAAGTGAGATAACTTTCTTAAAAAGTGAGATAATTTTCTTAGAAAGTGAGATAATTTTCTTAAAAAGTGAGATCATTTTCTTAAAAAGTGAGATAATTTTTCTTAAAAAGTGAGATAATTTTCTTAAAAAGTGAGATAGTTTTCTAAAAAAGTGAGATAATTTTCTTAAAAAGTGAGATAGTTTTCTAAAAAAGTGAGATAATTTTCTTAAAAAGTGAGATAATTTTCTTAAAAAGTGAGATAATTTTCTTAGAAAGTGAGATAATTTTCTTAAAAAGTGAGATACATGCATGCATCGGACTGTCACATGATCGATCCTGGATTTCAACGAACGTGTCTTCGGCCGCAATGGCAGGCAATTTTGCAGCTCAAAATTATTTGTTTCTTCTCTTCCCAATGTCATGGTTTCTGGTAGTCATTGCAATCCCCCCTTACAGTCCGATTACCAATGGATATCAGAATGCACCGAGGAATGTACTGATAAGGGAGTATTTCAATTTAGGACTTAGCTATAAGGAGGTACTCGCTTTCCTCAGCTTAGTACATGGGATTTCACTCAGCATTCGTCATCTGAAACGTCTGTTGAAAAGTATGGGGTTGCATAGACGAAGCAATCAAAGCGAACTAAGCGAGGTGATGTCTGCTGTTGAAACAGAGCTACAAGGTAGTGGGAACAGGTTAGGATATCGACTGATGCATCAACTCCTTTTAAGAAGATATGGGCTCACTGTTGACAGAGAGACCGTGCGGAAAACATTAAAATTCCTTGACTTTGAGGGAGTGGAAATTCGTTCAAGACGAAAGTTAAGGCGCAGAATCTACAAAGCCGCTGGACCAAATTTTGTTTGGCACATAGATGGGTACGACAAACTGAAACCATTCGGTTTTTGCGTTCATGGAGCAATTGACGGGTATAGCCGAAAGGTTTTGTGGCTAAACGTTGGTTCTTCCAATAACAATCCAAAAGTAATTGCACAATATTATATTGACTGTGTCCGACAAGTTGGGGGAGTACCACGTATAATACGAGGTGATTGTGGTACAGAAAATGGGAATGTTGCAGGGATACAAAGGTTTGTTCGTGAAAGTGATACCGATGAATTCTCCGGTGAAAAGAGCTTTTTATATGGGAAGTCTGTTTCCAATCAGCGAATAGAATCATGGTGGTCGTGTCTTCGGAAGACGCACTGCGATTGGTGGATTGACTTCTTCAAGGATCTGAGAGATAGTGGACGATTTGTTGATGCCGATCCAATTCAAGCCGAGTGCCTTAAATTTTGTTTTATGGATGTCCTCCAGCAAGAATTGTACCAAACAGTAGTAAATTGGAACTTGCATTACATAAGATTGCAAAAAGTTGAATCACCACCAGGAAGGCCAGACGTTTTGTACCATTTGCCTGAATTGAAAGGCACTCACGACTATAAAATAGAGGTATCAGAAAATGACCTAGAATTGGCTGAGGAATCATTTTGTCACAAAGCTAAAAAATGTAGTCCAGAATTTGAAGAGATGGCAGCTATTCTAATGAGCGAACACGATCTCCACATGCCCAATAATGCAGAAGAGGCATTGTCTCTCTTTTTTGATCTTTTGAAACACATTGAAAACATATAAAACTCTCAGTCACTAGCACGTTGAATATAAAGGCTATGACACTTTTGTACCTGTCTGGACAGAGAGCATAAACATTTATAGGGGTTATACCGGTCAGTCTCCAGTAATATATATATATTGCCGGATGGGAATTGTTTGTATAGATAGTTGTATTCTCGTGGGTCCAGTTGCATAAACCCAAGGCAAACTATCTTATTGTATTTTTACCAATCAAACAACACTTGTTATAAATTGCAACAGTTTAATAAAAAACTCAAATATACTTCATATGTACTTAGAGTGGTTTTCATAAACCTGTGAAACAAAAACTATTAGTTAGTGTGTAATAGTTAAAAGTAAACAAAAGAACACAATGGAATTAAGGTCTACTAATGTGTATTAGTTTAATATCTATTTTAGTAATAAGTACTAAGACAATGTTTCAATTCTCATAACTGTAAGAGCTACGACAATAGAGTACAGACACTTAAACCGAGCAACATCAATAGTGATATGTCTATTGTTTTCTATTGTTTATTTAGTACTATTTAGTGCAAAACGTTGCACGCGATTTTAGTGTTTGTACTCTATTAGAAAAGTAGTGGCGGCCTAACTATGCTGTCACCCGTAAAACTGTAACGAGTATTAAACAACATACTACTGAAAGAGTGATGGCACTTAACCCGTGAAACAAAATCTAATAGTTAGTGACTAATAGTCAAATCAAAACAAAAGAAAACAATGGAATTAGTGTCTAGTAATATCTACTTGGCTAATATCTGTTTCACGGGTTAAGTGCCATCACTCTACGATTGACTTTCTACAAACAGTAATAACAAGTTGCAGTACACGGTCAGTAGCTTGTTACTGATTTATCAGTAAAACTGCAATGTAACAACAGTATCAAACAAAAGTAACTATAAACATGCACTAACAACAAATCATCCAGTGGCGTTGCAAAAACTAAATCTAGATAAAGTCCATTTCCCAATCTCCCTGTTTAAGGATATTGTTCCACTCTCCCCGGAAATTAGCGTAATTACTATATGTGCAAGGCACCTCAAGAAACGCCCCACATGTGTGTGCCACTGGCCGTCGTGAGAAACCATCTAGCTTGGTGAAAGTAACCATGATTTGATCAACACAAATGACATTACTTCCTGTTGAAAATCTTAAAAACTTCTCTAACATATCTTCTTTCATCCCTCTTACAAAACGCTGCAAAAATGAAAATGTTTCTCTTTCTGCATTGGTGCTTGGTGGTTCACAAGTGACAAGCAGCTCTAATACCTTCTTATTGGTTGGAAATGATCGCCTATAAAGGTCTAATATAGCCTCAACAGTACATAAAGAGGGCAATCTGAGAAACATTGGACGCAATTCAGTCCAACAATCAATGACGTATTGCGGTGCTTGGAGAAGTTCTCGGTGAGCAATTTCTAGTATTAACTCTCTAAAATTACCCTGTGAAGGCAATCTCTTGCAATGAAATCTATCAAGAAAATCTATGATGTCATCATTGTCTACATCTGAGAAGTTGGTAAGTGCATTCTGGATGATGACACGTTCGTCATTGGAGACAAATTTCAAGAATGATGAAATTAAGTCGTCACTAGACAACACTCCCTCACCATAAAGAAATGCCAAGATAAAAGCCTTAGCAAGTTTTATTGGAAAATATCCCAACTGTTTGATACCTACATATAATATAGTTCCAACAGCCTTCCATTCAGACTGCTGAAAATCGTGCTGCAGTTGGGGAACTCTTTCATCTTCACCTAGAGTGCAGCTGTCAAAAAACAAAGTCCAAAAGCCTGCCAGCGCATCCCTTAGAACACCTCCACTGTCCACTGCCATTTCTGGTTCACCTGACTTATCTATGAAACAGATGCATACAGGAGTAGTGGGTATCCCTCCAGAAAAAGCCTTTATCATGTCTTGTAGGAGAAGTGATCTACGAATTTTTACTTGCACTGTCCTATATAAATGAAAATTATATATATTTCAGTAAGTTGAAGTAAAACAAGCATTTGGAATTGGCAGTGCATATTGTGGCTCATTATGCACAAGTTAGTTGTTAATGAATGAATGAATAAATAAAACTCGGTCGCTTCGCGACCTCAATGGCTCGCTTCGCTCGCACATATCTGGGATACAAGAGAGGTCGACTTGTGGCAAGTCTAGCATTACCACTGCATTAATTACTACGTATTTCATTACATTAGGTTACTTACTGTGTATTGTCAGTAGTCACTGTTGATTCTGTACTCCCTGGTTCACTTTCATTACTACCTGTACTGCTGTTTATAAAAGCAAATAAGTCACATCAAATAAACTTTCCTATTACCTTGTTATATGGCAAATAAAAATGGTCAATACACCACTTCACGATTCTGTTTAGTACCCATGAACAATGGTATCAAGTCGAGGTCGGTCGAGGTTGTCCTTGTACATTCATTCAATTGTTGTTGTATTTGCAAAAGGCCAACTTCGACTTGATGCCATTGTTCGTGGCTACTGAACAGAACCGTGAAGTGGTATATTGTGATTGTTTCATAATTTCCCATATATAGACCATAGTGCATCAAAACATCCTTTTTGTGCGTATGTGTTGGTGCAGAAGCCATATAAGAAACATCTTATTGACCTCGATAATAAACCACAATGTAAAAAACTCAAATATTACCTACCTTTCCACATCATCAACCATGATCTGATTCGGCATTATTCTTGTTACAGCAAGGATTTCAAGAGTGTCATCATTGGCTTCTATCAGAGGACCAAAACCTTTAAAACTTATTGTTGGACTGTTTGCTTGAAGGTCTTGAAGAGGTATTGGTTCAGTCTCAGTGTGCATGTGCAAAATGACTTGAGCATATTTATTGACACATTCACTAGCCTTGATGGCACAATCTGGAGTCAGTCTTAATGTGAAGTATGGAGGGTCGAGTGAAAGTGAGCCACACCAATCATGTGCCACAGTCATCAGTTCAGACGTGAGAAAAAATCGAAACTGTAAGCCCAGTAGTGGGTGTCTTATACAGTACCTATCTGAATCCTATCCTCATAATTGCTGGGCTCTGGAGGCACCCTACCAGTTCTGGTAGCTTTCAATGACTGCAGTTCTTCCTCTTTTTTCTTCCTTTCCTCTTTAACTCTGTGTGCCGACAGACTTTCCTCATACACTTTATCTTGTTGTTTTTTCAGCACTGATCTTTCCAATGATGAGCCAATTAGTGTAAAGGCTTCTGAGGAGGTGGATGTAGCAATGATGTCAAAATCAGATTGATCTTCATGTATGCTTGCATCTAATTGGTCTGAGTCGTCAATCTCAATATGTTCCGTTATTAGTATATTTCTATCAAATGACAAGTCACTTTGTTTCAGATCAGTTTCTGATGAGGGAGATGTGGTGCTTGTGTCAACAATTGATTGATCAAAGCTGCTTTCATCTACATGTAATTGGATGTGCTTACTTAATAAGTAGAGACGTGGTGGATTCATCCCAGTCTTTTCCTTGTATTTTTCTGGGAAATGTGAAGAACTTCCCAATTCATCATAAGAACTTATTTTCTCTCCTGTGAAATTTCCTAGGGAAAACAGTAGTTCTTCTTAATTGTTGAGCTCCATCATGCTAGCACTGTCTTCTGGGAAGAAAAAATCCATTGCAATCTTTTTACATTCCCATAGAGTGGCTTCTCTAGGGATGGCTATCTTACGAGTTCCGCCACCACCTCCAGCTCTTTTCTGTACATACATACTTCTCTCTTCGGACCAGTGTTTCCATCCAAAAAGAATCTGTATAGGTCCTTTGCGCTTTCTTGAATTTGGAAGTTCACCTCTGTTTGTTTTCTTTGAGTTGTAATTCTCAGACTGTCGTTTTCCTGTTTGAATAATTTCCTTCAATTCCTTCAATCGCTCTTCTCTCCTCTGTTTTACTAGACTCTGTCTATCATCTTCAGTAGGTAATGATGTAGGTGTCAAAGCTTTAAGCTTCAACCTGTCTCCCTTTGCATATATTCCTAGTGCTTTTAGTTCATCATCATTTAGAAGGGATACGGCATGTAAGTCAATCTAAAATACAAAATACAATTATAATAATGACAGTAAGTGCTTGATAAAATAAAAAATATATATCACAGTTTTTGTGCATGAGGTATTTACAGACCGATTAACAGACTATATTTGCTCTAGGCTAGTCTCTTTTCTGTGGCTATTATCATCATCATCAACAACAACACCATCATCATATATATTCATTTGTTCATTCATTCATTCATTCCTTTATTTATTACAATACACCATACACCTACACATGTACAGTACATCGGTAAGATATTACAATACACTTTGTGTTGAAATAAAACATAAAGTAGGATTACATGCTGCAATAGTTAAATGTGTAAGCTTACATTGTTGATAAACTGCTGTCAGTTACATAAAAACCTCCTCTGGTATTTACCTTTTCTTTCTTGAAGTTTTCAATGACTGATTGACCTACTTGTAGCTCCCTCAAGCACTCCAGAACCTTTATTAAAAGTAAAAATGTCATGTGAGATAGAAAACTACTTTGTTTAATTATTACGGCTCCCTGGCCTTATTTCTTATAACATAATTTATAGTGTCGTCAGCTTGTTGCGTGACGACGTGTCGTCAGCTCGTTGCGTGACGACACTACTAAACACGGCTGCGTAGGAGACTTTAATACCCTGACCCTGATCTGACTGCATTAGTAAATGCATTACACACCAACACTCAATAGTAAAATTGTCATTAAGCTTACATGTCATAAGTCATAGGAATTTCTATCGTGGCGGTTCCCGGCCCCAATTTGACTTACAGACAACTGATTACGAACATAGAATACGATAGAAATATGCATCTATCAAAGTATGTAAATTTGTTAGGTTTCTCAGAGACTGATCATGGAATAAATGATGATAAAATATACTTACTTTGTCGCTGCCTTCGCTAATGGCCGCCATGCATGATGTTTAGCCAAGAAGACTCTTCCGCAGTTCCCGCTCGGCCGTTGACGAGAAACATGTAAACTAAAAATTATCTCACATTTTAAGAAAAATATCTTACTTTTTAAGAAAATTATCTCACTTTTTAAGAAAATTATCTCACTTTATAAGAAAATTATCTCACTTTTTAAGAAAATTATCTTACTTTTTAAGAAAATTATCTCACATTTTAAGAAAATTATCTCACTTTTTAAGAAAATTATCTCACATTTTAAGAAAATTATCTACATTTTAAGAAAATTATCTCACATTTTAAGAAAATTATCTACATTTTAAGAAAATTATCTCACTTTCAGAGAAAATTATCTCACTTTTTAAGAAAACTATCTAATATTTTGGGGAACAAAAAAAAATTCATACTATTTCAAGAAAATATTTTTATGTCCCTTATGAGCCTCCGTATTACTAAAGGGGACTTCGTGTCCTATTATACAACACCTGCCCTATGGGCGATTCTTGAAAAAAAAAAAAAAATAATAATAATAAAACTTTACTTGTTAAAAGCCGACCATGGAGTAATGAAGAGACAAACCGGAAGACCCAGATTCTAGGTCGTTTTAACAGAAAAACAGATATCAGCGGCATACATAGTATGAAGAATTTCGAGTTCATTCTACAGCGAGCAAGTGTGTGTATTTAATACACACTGAATTACAGTGAAATGTTCAAAATATCATTTTAAAAATATAAAAGCAAAAATATATTTAGCTAGATCTTCCGACGCTTGCGCTAGATATCTCCTCTACAACCATTCCAATTGCAAATAAAGCATTTATTCACTCAACGAACAAGAACAGACTGATCAGACACCGACGGCAAAAAGTGTTTGTTTTGAATAATAATTAGGTTCGTTTTTTACCTTTCATCACTGAAACTCCACAACGAGTTTGACGAAGCGTCTGCGTTGTGAGGGCAACATTCCTGTATTGTGACGTCATTTTTGACCCGATTCTGGTCAAAGAAGCTGATAGTTGTGCATATTTGTCGCTAATTACGCATGGAATTATTTTCGACCAATCAAATTGAGGCTCCAGACGTCTCTTACCAGAGCCTTCGATTTTTCGTTAGAAAGCTGAGAAGGGTCTGGGGACGAGAATGCGCGCGGGAAATGACAAATAGATTTAAAATTTCATTGTTAGTGAACTCGTGAACGGTAAATAGATAAAGCACAGGGTTTTTTTTTAGATAAAGAACAGTTAATAGTTAACTATGTATAGAGGATATTATTATATAGACTCGACTTTTTACTGGAAATTATCTCACTCGTAAAATTCATTCGAAACTAAATCCGGGACCCTAGTGGCATATTTTTTATGTCGTCGGGCTCAGCACTTTTAGGTAAAAAAATATTTGAAAAAGAAATATAAACGAAAAAGAAAATTACACGGTGGCGTATTTTATTGCCGGATAATTAAGGATGATACATATTGTCAGCGACCTAGCTTCTACAAGATAGAGCTAAGATAGGATCACACGTGAGTTCAGTGAGTGGCCGGAAGACAGAGATTGCAGCTCGCTAGTTGAGCCTTGCATCCGTTTTGGACTGCATGACTACAGGGACGAACTGTACATGTCAGTACGGACAGAATAGGATTATCCACAAAGGAACCCATGCAACTAGGTAATGGTTCCACAGTCTATGCACAAAGAGATGATTATAAATCTGGCAAAATCCATGCCAGCCAAGCACTGAGGCAAGGGATGAGAAAGTTGTGGTACAAGATGTTTGCAGCACATGCACAAACAAAGTACGGACAAACAGCACCACAAGTAGAGCACCAATCGGAAGCTTCTACCAATACAGGCACGGCATGGCAGATCAGTGAGACATTTGCGAACCGGCATGAAAAACAAAACTACAGAGTAACTTTCTGCTTCTCAGTCAGATTGGATCGAAGTCGACAAACACGAAGTACCCGTTTCCTGCACCATCACACATGAGACTATGATAAGCGAGAACTACCGAAAGTTCTCCAAAGACTATGACTTCAAGTATACCACGTCACACCCCTATAATCCTAAAGGGAATCGGGAAGAGCGGCAGACGCCGCAGTAAAGCTCACAAAATCCATGCCCAAAAAGGCAAACCACTTCCACAGCAATCAGTAGTGCTGAATCAATTACAGAAACTGCAGAAACACCCCGCCACAAGGTCACAGCTACTCACCAGCTCATTGTGCCCCTTACGACGTACCAGAACTACATTGCCAACTTCAGAACAGCTTCTAGCACCCACCATGACAAATTTTGAAGTTGTCAAAGATGGAAGAATCACAGGGGAAAGGCGCGAGCTGAGAGTAAAGGTTACAATACGACAGGTCAGCTATAAAAGACCTATAGACCGAATGCAATAATGGCGTCCAATTTCAATTGTTCTTTGACTGACTAACCTCATGTTCATGTGGAAGCACAAAAGCATTTTCACCTGAATGAGAGGCTAGTCATTCCAGAACAATGGCAATTGAAATTGGACGCCATTATTGCATTCGGTCTATAGACATTGGCAACTTTGTGTAAAACCACAGCCCGACAGCAGAGTGGAAAGCCACGGATATACGGCGAGGATACTAAGCCAAGACAACCCTAGATCCTACACAATCCGCACTGCTGGGGGTACTACGATTCGGATGGACAGAGTTCGACTGGAACCAAAAAAAGCTGATCTTCCACCTGTGTTTACAAGAGCCTAGCCCTGCCACTGTGCACAACGATCGGATATCACTCCACCGATCCAACATCCGCCAGCAACTATTGAAGTCAAGGACGAGTCATCTCCAAAACCAACACAAATCCTTCCTGATGACCTGGAAATCAAGGTTGTCCTGGAACTCCAGTCACACAAACAAGAAATATCAGGATCATCAAGACACCAGAACGATTTAAAGACAGCACTAGCTATAGATAAACACTTTAGTAATAACATTCGGTTGTTTATTTATGAATTGTTAAAGACCGTTTAATTATTCCCCAAAGGGAGACAGGCCCGGCTAGCCAGCATAACTGCCTCGGTAAACATTTTCAACAAAAATTGTCTACAACTGAAACGTATAACCTTGGCAGTTCAAGAGTGATACTGTATAATTCCACTTATAGGTCGTTGCGGTTCTTCATAATACTACATGTGCGATCTGTTTTCGCCCACATCATTGATAGTTTTCTACTTTTGTATATAGAGACCCAGTTTGAATATCGCCACTGGAGATATTGCAAACATGGGACGCCAGTGGACACAGGAGAATAGCTTTAGCTTTCTCCTAAGAAATGTTTTCTTTCTCAGACGGAAAATAACAACCCGCATGCGCATAAAAGACCCAACATGATCCAAGTCAACGACGTTCTTATATAACAGGGGCATAAGCAGCAATGCGCAAAGTACGCAAATGCGTACTAAATGTTTGGGGTATTTTCATTTTTTAACTATTATTGTTTATATTTCAGTTATTTTCATATGAAATCACTTAGTTATTAACTAAAGTTGTTCATTTTCATCTCCAAAGGCTTTTATTATATGACGCAAGCTCTTCGAGTCCAAAGAACAGTATTTTCGAGTCCAAATACATCCCGCGTTATAATTACACGATTTATAGGAGCCGGTCCAAACTCGGCGTTGTTCAGATGTTATAAACACTGTTGTGTTGCACTGGCTTTAAACCTTAAAAACGTCCAATGTTTTTCAGCGATCGCCGCGATCGAAACCACACGGCTCTAGCGATCGCAGCAATCGTAGCGATATCTCTACGATCGCTGAACACATTTTGGACGATCGTAGCGATCATGTGGAAACCAGCCTTCAGAGAGCACGATTCATAGCGCGTTCTTACGGACGACTTTGCGAAGTAAAGGATTATCGATTCAGTCATCGAAATTCGCAAGTGTTATATACTTTTTTCATTTATGTATTGGTTTGCTGAGACAGAGAAGGAAGCAATGAGCGATACGTGTAAATCACAAATAGTCTTGGAGAAAGCCGGAAATTAGCATTTCCGATTTCAAAATTTTCTGGGGGTCTATGCCCCCAAACCCCCCTAGCCACTCACGTCTACGCGTGCACCACACTTATTTTTCCTTTGCTACGTCCGTGGTTCATTTTTGCGTACCAGCAAAAAAGGCTAGCTACGGCCCTGTTATAATATTATGTTAGTACCAAAGGGTCGGTGCAGTAATAAACATATAGTAATTTTTAAAACGATTACGATACATTGAATGTTCGTTTTCCAGACATGTTTCGACGTACACGTCATCTTCAGTAAGATTACAAATAGTCAAGGCTAAGTATATATACTCTATTTACACTCTACCAACGTGTAAATAGAGTATAATATATACTTAGCCTTGACTATTTGCAAGCTATTTGTAATCACACTGATTACCATAGAGCCAATATTTTTTGAGAATATTTTCATTTCATACGCGTGAAAACCGTAAAACTAGTATAATCATTTGCTGAGCTGTTCAAACTCCACTTGTTTGAAAGCCATGAGCCATGAGGCAGCGGGGGGGGGGGGGGGGGGGGGGGGGGGGTTGCGTATTTTCAAAATTTGTGGGCCAAGGGGGCGCTTAATCTAGGGGGCGGGGCGCTTAATCGAGGGTGGGCACTTAATCGAGGAAATATGGTAAACGAACATTAAAAATGCATCGTAATCGTTTTAAAAATTATTATGTCAGTAGTTATTTGTGTGTGATTATAATAGTTTAATTTTATCGCTTTATGTTCTGCCTCGGTAAAGCTTTTGGTTCTGGCAAACGGCCCTGATGAGTGTAGGCCACGGATTCCCTGTGCTGGGAATAAAGTTACTCAGAGATGCACCTTATTATAAATGTGTTTGTGCTTTTGAACTTTTGAACTGATTACAAAAGTAAATTTTCTGGAGTTCAAGTTCACTTATATGTTTGGGCTTCCTGTGTTTCAAAACGACGACACGCCCCCGCTTCTGTCGTGTAACCACAGGAACCCCATCATAAATACCGGCTTTCGCATTATCACAATAGTAATGATGGGTGTGTCCCATTTCTTACATTTCATACACATCATCCCATAACTTCAGTTGCTTATATTTCTGCGCATGTATTTTACTGGGTGGGCTACCTGTTTGGTAAGTGAGATAGATGTCCGGTGCCACATCATCCATAACTTCAGGTTGCTTATATTTCTGCGCATGTATTTTACTGGGTGGGCTACCTGTGGTAAAGTGAGATAGATGTCCGTGCCACATCATCCCATAACTTCAGTTGCTTATATATTTCTCTTTCGCATGTATTTTACTGGTTGATGTGTGGGCTAATAACCTGTGTAAGTGAGATAGATGTCCTTCCCATAACCAGGCATTTTACATCCATAACTTACTTCAGTTGCTTATTCTGCGCATTTTTAACTGGGTGGGCTACCTGTGGTAAGTGAGATATATGTCCGTGCCACATCATCCCAGTAACTTCAGTTGCTTTGGGTAAGTGAGATATTGTCCCGTCACATCATCCATACTTTCCAGTTGCTTTTATTTCTGCGCATATATTTTACTGGGTGGGCTACCTGTTGTAAGTGAGATTATATTTCCGTCCCTTATAAGGCTTTCATTCTTAGTTTCAGTTTGACGCAATTGATTCTCATTTCTAAAAGCTCTGACACAGATTGCAGCCAATCATTTTGACTCCAAAATACGACGCATGCAAATATGATTTACTTCAACTCTTGGTCCATTCATACAAACATACGTACTAATCCACTCCAGTGCAACATGGCCTACTTGCTGGTTGATCGTCACCGGGGGGGGGGGGGCCATCCGTTACACTGGATGCTCCGAATCAGCATCAGCATTAATAATTAAAATGTTCTTTGTTTTCACCGATGGAAATTAATTCCGTTTAGCTGTCAAAAACATTGGTCCCATTCATAATACATAGTCATTTAATAGTGGTCTCTATTTGGTCGGAAAT